>JAZGTK010010828.1:0-16094 GCA_036877625.1 Ambastaia sidthimunki | reverse complement strand
AAACCAGTAACAATATGATCTATCTGGTTTTAAAAATCTATTTTTTCGTTCCTCACCGCCACAGAGTTCTTCATGTCGGCCATAGCCGAGGTGAATTCACTGAAGTGAAGCTCAGGGCAGTAGACCAGAGGATGGGCCAGATCTCCACTGCTGCGTCCTGCCCTCACACACGCTGCCTCCCACTGTTCACTGTTGGTCATAACGGCAGCATGGTACTTTCCTGTGGAGATTCCCTACAAGAGACAACAGCACAAATCAGACACTCTCGCTTTCCTTATTGAACACTGTTTTTGTGAAACTGAGGTTTTTGATCATTTTTACTGCCTCCTGAGTCTTGGAGGCAAAACTGCTCAGGGAACATTTTAGTCAAGCTCAGCTGGGATCTCCATGTTAAAAATAAATGACGATGACTCATGTGGTTTAATGGGCACTTTTATAACCACAGGTTCAATCACATGAGAATGAACAACGGCCACAAACAGCCGCAAATAAAATGTCACCAGTTTCTGCCGAGATTCAAAGTGCAACAGTCATAAAACAGTTGAGAACTGTAAGCTAAAAACCCATCAGAAAACATTTGTCATATGTTGTGACCATCATGTGATCCTACCTTTTAAAACATAGTCTGAAAAAAAAACCTAGCAAGATATTAAAATATTTGGCCCAACATTTCTTTCTATGATATTAATACGATATCTCAAACATGTAAAGACATACTCAGCGGTCTCATAAAAGATGGAAGGCCTACATTGTAATTTAATCTGGAATTTATATCTTTGCTGGCTTCAAAAACCAGCAAATGCATTCAGGATTTAAACAGCACTGTAAACTTAAGCCTCACACACAGAATATCTGGAATTTAAGACCTTTATTTGCCAATAAAAAAATACTTTGATCCAATTTTACAACAACAAAATTTTAAAAATGTAAGGTCTAAATTTAAGGTTTAACAGAGAAACAGATTGAATTTTGATTGTCACGCCCACCCACATTTAAAATAATTTGTATATCAGTAACTCAAAATCTTTACGTAAAGATTTACACCTTTAAAAACTGTAAAGTTGCCTTATTAGAATCATCTCCTGTGGTCTATGTCCAGCTGAAGTTTTTAAATACATTTGAAACACACAGATGTGTTGGCACATTCTCACCTGAGCGCCGGTCAGGGTGGCCATGTCCAGTATGATATCTGCAGCCAGATCTTTGCTTGCATATACAACACCATCAGACAGCACCAGCCTCCCTTCTGCATCCGTGTTGTTTATCTCCACCGTCCTGAGGAAAAAGGACACTCCAGTAATCTGGATTCATCATTACTAAAGCCTTGTGTTGTATTATTATAAGACAATCATATTATTTGAGGTTTTACATTAAGTTTAGATTACGTTCCTTGACCTGAATGTTAATCTTATTTTGTCAGTACATACTTCCCAGAGTACAGAGTGTGTATGTCATCAGGGCGTGTGGCTAAGGGCCCCACTGCATTCTCTGCCAGACAGAAGACTGCATGAAGGTTGTCCTTAAAGCCCTGAAGTACACAACAGATAATGATAAAATTAATATTAGAGCTTCAGATCTCAGTTGAACAGATTTCAGGTCATCCTATCTCAGGCCACACAATGTAAATGACGACTAGCAAATGCATTCACATCATCTCGGGCCACAAGCTTTAAATGTAGACCTTGGCTGACCACAGATCCACTGTAACCTCTGTACATGCAGAAGGCCAGTTAAATACCATTTTATACCTGTTTAATAGTCGCTTTAAACGCTCCTAAAATGGCTGCTGCTCCTCCACAGTCTCTCTTCATGCCTGGCATTGTGGTCTATGAAGAGAAATTAAAAAAGGCTCTTTCACACTGTAGATAAAGACTGTGTTTTACTGTAGCTTTCTGCTTATCTTAGTGTGCCCTTGAGTAACAGTGAGGTATGGTGCTTACTTTGCCCTTGATGCTGAGACCACCAGTGTCGTAGACGATGCCCTTGCCCACCCAGGCAATAGTCTGTGTGGCACCGGAGGGGGTGTGGCTAAGCACAGCCAGGGCAGGAGGGTGAAGGGCAGCTTTTCCAACTCCATAGATCCCTAAAGATGAAGCGACTTCACATAAATAATTCACAGCTAACAGAAGCACGAGGCAGCTGCAGCCATCTTTAAAACATCGCCAAGATTCTGATTTATTTAACATGCCAGAAAAACATCATCTAGATAAAGAACCACTAAGTCAGCTGCTACAAATAACATCTATTTGGTCATCTTGTGATGAGAACGCAAGCTCATCTTTTTTTGGCAGGGAAACTGTGCAATCCAATCCAAAGATGTGACAAATTACCTCCAAGCCCTTTTTGTTTCAGTTCCTCTCCTCTGATTATAGTTGGAGTGATGCCTAACTCGTTCCCCACCACTTTGATTTCCTGCAGACGATTGCAAAATACATTTTAAAAAAATGCACAAAAACAGCCACTTGCAATGCACATCACTGAGGGGGTGAATCTCGCAAAGAAATACTGAAGTCGTATTCCAGCCCAATCGAGAGATATTTCTCTCCAGCTTTTGTGAGATTCACCCTCAGATCTTCTAACTGATTCGTGGAGAAACACTTGCCCCCAAGAAGTCATCAGTATTCATCTCGCTGCAGGGCGTGTCCACGATACGAGCAGCCAGACGAACCCCATCAGCCGCATTAGCAAGACACTGCAAACAAAACAATTCAGATGCTAAAACACAACATTCAGCATAGGCGTGTTTCATGTAATACAAGCCATTATTATATAAACTGAATCGCATTAAATGCGACAGTGCTTCTCTCAACCTTTGCAACCTACAGAATTCCTTTGCAAAAAACTGCAAAAATTTAAGAGGAATTTTGCGACCTTACCTCAAGTGTGGAAACCTCCAGAGGGCCATTGTCTTGGCCCACGGTGATAAACTCCACAGTGACGTGTTTTTTCTCCTTCCGACGAGAGGAAGCCGAGCGGCGGGTAAACAGCGGAAACGCTCTCGCGATGGCACATGCCGACGCAAACACGTCAGAACGCTCGCACACCATCTGCACGAGAAGACCCACAAAACAATCTCAGGTAATGCAAGATTCATAAAAGGTTCCAGATTAAACAAGTAAATCTCTGTGAAATCACAGATTTTTATTATCATCACAGATAAATAACTTTGACTCATTTCCTAATTTTACCAGGTTTGCATTTTAAAGCTGCATGATCTACAGATTATAAATTTTTTGTAACATTATGAGTGTACTGTGAACATCACATTGGCAAATAGCTGTATGATTTTGGATAACTTCAACTGGACTTTGTTTCTAAATAAATTGCATGTAAGAGAGACCAACACAACTTGTTTAAAGTAGGTGTCCGCCTATTTATAAATTAGGAGAAGAGACAGATGTATGTCACATGGAAATTATGAACCATAGAAAAGGGAAATAAAGACACAAACAGGCACGAGGTTCCATGACCAAATACTCTGTAATCTTACAGCCCCTCATATATCTAATATAATTAAAACACCTAACAGATGGATCTTCTATTTTATGTTTCAAACAGAGGTGGCGCTAGAGAGGTTACAAGTCTTCTAAACCACTGAAGTGAAATGCGACTGACCACAATACAGCGGCTGTTGCCGGCAGGCAGGCATGTTCGCACAAGGCGGGTCAGGAAGTGGGCAGATGCTGGGCTGTTGTGGCGACTGACTCGTGAAAGAAGGGAAGCCACAACCGCGTTATTCAGATACAGGGGGCAACTATCTGTAGGATTTGGGTTCAGGGAACCTAAAGCTGCTTGCCATGTCTGAAAGAAAGCATAACACATACATACAGCTGTTAAAATGAGATGACATCATATACACACACAATAAATGCTAGCAGAGTTTATGTCAAATACTACAGTACACTGTTCTGGTCACAGACAGGGTATCAGATAATAAAACCATGTTACTGAAGTTAAAGCTGCAATCTGTAACTTTTTTGTGTTACGTTAAGAAAATAACTCTGCAAGTAACCTGCAATGTTATGTTTCAAACAGAGATGGCGGTAGAGAGGCAAATGTTACAGATTGCAGCTTTATTGTATATCCTACATGTCCAAAATACTGCAGCATTTTTGGCACTGTTTAGGGTGATGCCATTTCCCCTTAAAAACAACATCATGGTAGTACCATGACACCATTTTATTGCTAGTGTACTGCAAACATAACCAGCAACAGGAAGTCAAAAAACTGCAGTTTACAGTAATTGTGGAAAATCCAAACTATCCAGACAGTCAAGTTTAACTTCCTCATAACACAAAAACATGAAGTGCTAATGAATCAAAGCTCTCACATTATCATCACGGTGAATGGCACTGGATTAAAAAACTGGTTTATTTAGTTTTACTAATTTATTAAATGTAATCTACACAGATTTGTCATATATGCATGGATCTCGCTGTATTTTGCACATGACGTTTGAAATAGCACAAAATACCATGGCGTACACCATTTCAACACCACTGTAAATAAATTATAAACATTACATTATTAAACTTGCACACTGTAAATATCAAATGCTATGTTATTTCCACAAGATACACGACGACTGTATCATGACATGTCCAAAAATAACGGCAAAACCCCGGTCCTTTTTGTTAGAGAAATGCCTATTATATTAAAAAGTTACATAATTTAATTTAAATACAATATACACATTGTCCAAAATAACACAAACTTTCCTACGTCCCTCAATTCATTTCAGTCATCGCTCGTTTTTTAAGTATGTGTTACACAACACGCATGATGACGATAGTCTTCAGGTACATTAGCTGCTAGCTGCTAGTCGAGCTGCTAGCGTCTCTGTATGATCTCACTGTATTTATTTAACGTTATGTACCTCTTTGCTAACCACAGGCTGCAGTTTTCCTTTCACTTGGGCCCAGCTGAGTTGCTGCAGGTTGCCGACCTGGCCGACGATGAGGACCGGGCGGCTCTGCGGCTCCGAGTCCCCGGCAGAAGCCTTGAACTCCAGCAACACGTTCGCCATCTTCCGCCCGAATGAAAGACTCTTCTGCGGGGAGACGCACTTTGACCTCCGCGCGTCTCTCGCGAGCGCTGGTCTGTGCGCGTCACTGATGTTTTTGTTTGTTTTTAATGTAATGTTGCGTGTTAAAACGGTCCTGAACGATGTTACTTTTGTGTTTTAACGCTTTTCAATAAAGATCCATTTGATAACATTAACTAATGTAGTTAACGTTGTAGTTAACTACATTATAATGCTAATGCATTAACTAATGACATTTGACCTTATTGTAAATGTTACCCCACTTACAAAACAAGTGCCATTTTTGTGGACGTGCTATGTATCAGTAGGGTGTTTTTAGGACTGTCTTGGAATACCATTACTACCAGTAAAGTACCATTTATATTATGACATGATACCATTACTGTATCATAGCAATCACTACAGTATTATTTTTGTTAAAGGTCAGTCATTTAGTTATAAATATCAATAAATCCTTTAGTTACATGGATAGGCCTAAATGCTTGCATAGACTTACATAGACAAGACTCCATAGATATATTTTTATTTTAATAAAAACCTGTTCAGCCTTTACAGAAGGTCATGGTTCATATAGCATACAGTAGTACCATAATGGCAGAAAATTATTAAATATTCACACTGGTTGCCACACCAGTCCTCAGACAGGAAAACATGGGAGAAACCACATGAAATGAATTTAAGCTTTCAATGTAACCATTTTTCTATCCATAACTTTCAAATATGCCTGCCCTTTTAAAACAACATCATTGCCTCTAAATTCATAAAATAACACAGTAGTTTTCCCCCATTCTACAGTAGTGTTGCAACTGCCCTCCACAAACGCAAACAGGAAATGATTTTGGAAGTGTCAGAAAATGATCATTACAATATACAAAAAAACCAGAACATAGCTATCAAGACAACCACAGAACTCCATAAACTCTGTGCAGATATTTGCATCTAAAATAAATAATTGTCTTGTACATGAAACAGCAGTTGTACTGTTAGTGACAGAGGAGCAGTCTTAACATGATCAGAGATTAAAGGTCAAAGTTCAGTTTAAGATCAAAGGTCAAGCAGAAAGATACTGTACTGACAACACCAGGCGATGAAACATGAACAAGCACAGATTAAAAAAACAGATAAGCACGCAAATGTCCTTTACTCTTTAAGGCAAGAAACAGAGTGAAGAGTCACTGAGGTCTTCACAAATCACTCTTCACAATCTTTTACTGAATATAATCACATAAATGATACTGATATTATGACAACAACACTGCCATTCAAATGTATACAAACACATAATGGTGCATTACATCACTGCTGACATCAGCAGAACATAACGGTCAGTTATAGATGGAACATTTTTCAGGACAAATAAAGGACAATGTAACATTTCAATCATTCAATATCTGTCATAATCCCAATGCTATAGATCTTATTACGTTAAAATATTAGTTTCAAAAGACCATAAGCATTTTTAATGTGTTCCTCACTCAACTTCCTCTATAGTTGAAGTGTCAACATTTCTCTCTTGAAACAAGAGCAAGTGTGAATAAGCGCACACGCAAACACACACACACAAACTGGAAGTTTTAAAAGGTTGAGATGCAAATAAACACTTGTTTTAGTTGTGACACACTGAACACACACATAAAACTGAACCTAACAGCCAGGTTTGGTTTAAAGGCTGCTCACAACCTCACATAAGCCTTATTACAGACGAATTCGACTGAAGCTGATGCCAGACAGAGCAGGAAAGTGTTTGAATCTCAAAAACCATCCAGGTCACATTTCACCTCCCAAAAATGTAGTCCTGGGCTGTGTTTCTCAAAAGCATTGCAAGCCTAAGCTGATCGCAGAGACCATTGGTGCCAATTGGTGTAACAATATACTTAGGCTTACCAAGCCTTTGAGAAGCACAGCCCTGGATGTTTAACTTTTGATTTTCAATGGTGGTTCTTATTATTGCTAACACAACAAATCTGTTAGCACAGTAAAAATTATTGTAATACCATTTTTATTGGTTTTTATGTAAATTAGCCTAAATTAAAAGCAGTACAATAAATACTACCACAGTGTAAAAACCGCTTTAAAGAAATAAAGTCCTAAAAATAAGGTCAATTTTTTTAGGCATTCTGTTAATTCTGAAGTGAAATATGAGCTAGATTTGTTTTCAACATAATTTGTGAGATTCAAGTAAATAAAACCATTTTCAAAACCAGATACAGATACTTCTGATGATGTCTTTTACTGTTTTCACTCTGTTTACTACTCAAAACAAGGTAACAAAGTCGGCCATCTTGTGTTCACTAATCTAAGTGCTGTGCCTGTGTTGGGTAAAATAAGATGATAAATGACCCTCCAAAAACAACTACAAGGAAACTGAGTATGAACACTGTCAGTACAACCAAACTCCCACAATAACCCTCAGGACACGTCTTTCCTGCAGGCACCACACAGCGTGACCTCCAGAGGGCGCTACTTATCGGTTTTATTTAGTAGTTGGACAAATAATCCACTCAAACAATGGTCCAAAGTCAACATGCGAATACACACTCACACAAATACACATAAACACGGAAATCTATCTGTTTGCTCTCATAAATACAGGCAGATCCCTCCTAGAGGCCATGGAATGATTCAACTAAACTTCGTCCCAAACAGAACAAGTATTAAAACAACCACAATGACGAAGAGAATTAAAATGACCAGCATCTTGCGGTTTTTCTTCTGGTATTGTTCAGCCTAAAAACAGAAAAAGAAAAATATATATTTTCAATTTTCACTGTGATTTGTGTAAAGAATATTTATATCAAAAAGTAATTCTGGTAAATTAATTACTATAAATGTCAGAGATAAAAATGTTGATTAACAAATCAGGGCATCACCTTTTGCAACTGTTTAAGCCCCTCTTCGGTTTTGACACACGATTGCTCCACATTGAAGTCAATTCTGTCAAGCACTGTGCCCTGGATTGAATTTACAGAACTGTTAACAATGTATTAGTAATATTATATGTATGAATCTCTCTCAACTGCTTCAGTGATAAAGAAACATTATTTACTTTATCACTATTGACTAGTTATTCAAACATTCTGAAAGATACCAACATCAGTTTTGATGTTGTCATTAAATGTTTAGGATGGTAAAATGGAACTACATGCAACACAGTTTTGGAGTGACATGTTTACTAACCTGTTCCACAACCATTCCAGCCAGATCTCTAAATATCTCATTAAGGTCAGAGATGGACTGAACGATCTGTCGAATTTCTCTCTCGCGCTCTTCAACCATCACAGTGTTCTGCTGAACCTGGACCAGCTGATCATCTGTGAAACCCTGAAAGAGGAAAAGATTTAAAAAATGTATATCACAGTAATAAACAATAAACTTAAAGAAATAATAATAAAGAAAACGAAAGTGAGTTTTGTGTTCATCATTCTCACTCTGTCATATAGGGCGATATCTTCATCCTCCTCCATAAGAGGACCGGAGTCAAAAAAGTGCTTTGAACGTTCCTCACGATTTTTCATGCCTGTAATCACAAGCAAATCTGTTATCATAGAATTTAGCATCAAGTGTTAACATGTTGTGTGTGTGTACTGGTATATGTGGTTTATGAAGATGTTAAATGTGTATACTGACGCATGTAACAACACAAAATTTGATTAGCTCATTATCAAAATCTTTATGTCCATGAGCAGTCCCATATACCACAAATGCATGAGTGTGTGTGTGTGTGTGTCAATTTACGTTTCAAGTAGCTTGACTGTGTGTGTCTGAAGTTGATTGACAGCTCTTGAAGGCTCTGGGCCAATGAGGACACCACGTTGGTCAGCAGTCTATTTTCTTGCTCTGTACAGTGATAGCTCTGAGTTTGTAGGCCTGTCACAGCTCGCTGGCACCTGTGAAACATCTACACACACGTACAGACACACAACAGATGTTGACATTTATTAACCTGTGCAGGGATTTACTGCCACAGCTCATCTACCCTGTCCTCAGAAACCTGTATAATTCCAGCAGATGTTTGTATATGGAGGGCAGGTGTGTTATTATACCTGTGTAATTTCCTGTGTAGTGATCTCTATAGCATGCTCCTCCTCTGTGCTGTCGTCCAGCGTGGGCCGGTTCATGTGCTTGTCATGCAAACCGGCCAGTTCCTTCATCTTCTGACGAATACGTGTGATTTCATACTGAATCTACAGAAACAAGAGTTTCACTGTTTCTGCTGGATTTCACAACCAGATAAAAGACGCTCAGACTCAATTGAAGCCAAAGTTCCGAACCTCCACTTGGAATGGCAAAAACATTCCGACGGAATGAATTTCGGAATCTTAGTTATTTCATACTGTGCTCATGGTGGAAACAACTGGAATTCCTTTGCAAGTGAAAGTTAAAAAACTAAAGTGTACAAAGTGATGGTAACTGCTTATGTTCTGTGTTCTGTTTCTGTGAATGCGTCTGACTTCCACAGAAAACTTAAACTTGTCCCTCAGATAATATAAATCACTTTACAGTAAAGCACTTACGGTGAATGTTTTTGGGGCAAAAATAAATGTAAAATGGTATAACAAAACACTCCGGTACTGTTACGAACTGGTGCTGCTAGAAACACATTGTGAGAGACAAGTGGGACAATGCAACCCATTTTTACTTTTACATAAAATTTTTTTTTTTTACCTCATCCACTCCTTCCACCCATTTCGGTGGAAGTCTTTTTGTGACACCAATACCAGCTTCTGGGTCCAAACTAATGCCAGACACCAGGGCCATGCGGTCATCAGCCAGCTGAGGAACATAAAGATAAACGGTTAATACCTTGCACTAGGTTTTGTGACTCAGCAGATATTATACAATCACAATCTCCTTTTCAGGTTACAATAATCTTATGATGCTTTTCCACTCTTTTGAAATAATATATATTAGTCAAAGAATCACTTATATTTTTGTGTTGATTGTATGGGGAATATCTGCAGATTGTTTTAAACAGAGCTGGGAGTATGAAAAGTACTGAAAGCACTATTAAATTAGCCAAAACATTTATAAAAACAAAAATGCAAGAGGTTCATCTACAACTCTGTGACTGACAGGTGTTTAAATTCCCTTGAAATCTATGAAGATTCTGGGCACGTCTACTGTACCTCAAGACCTTAGGTTAAAACATTTGAACAGTACCTCATCAAACTCCTAATGTGATTGGAAGAGCCCAGCGAAGTCCCATCCAATGAGGTGCGAGATAGAAGAGAGGGGAGGGACATGAGGAGTGAGAGCAGATAAGCCCAAGACAAAAAGCAGTGATCAGAATCAAATGACTGACAGCAGGTCTTGGGCAGGACTGAACAACTGCTAATCAATATAGCGTAACATTTAATTTATATGTTAGTGATGTCACATTATAAACTATTTTATCATCACATATATATAAATAACGATACTCTGATAGTACCTGCTCTAGTATTATTACTAATATTATGGCGATATTTGGTCACCATACAGAATCACTTTATTTGTCTGTTCCAGCCCAAGAACAACAACTCAAACCTAAATATGATTGTGTTACTTGTTACATGAGAATCACACTCTTTTTATGAATTCACTAAACAAGCTATTATGTTAGTTTTTTGATGTTTCTAAAGCCATTAAGTGCAATGACAGGTAAAGCACAAATTTCTTTTTAACCCAGAACAACCCAAGTAGGTTGGTGCAGGGTTAAACAGAGGAAACCTGTGACGAACTTGCAAGGCAGTGCTTAGATAAAATAAATAAATAAATAGAAAACAAGAACCCCATGCAAGGCAAAAATCAACATGCAGAATAGCAAAAAATAGAGCCACTACACCAGACAAAAGCAAGCAAGCGTGAAATATGATTTGAATGACGTTCCAAAGTAGAAACTTTAAATATAAAGTAAGCTTTAAACATTGCATTAAAAGACAAAATTGTGGTGCAAAATCTGTCTGTACAGAGTCAATTATAACCTATAAAACTACTTTGCCACTTTTTTAATATAACTATTCAAAGCTATGCTGGATACCAGACCACCCAGCAACATCAAAAAGAAAGAAATATGTAAAGCATAGCTTATCTGTAGGAAACATCTACCAGAGGACTACCAGACAAAACATAATGCCTTCTGCTGGTCTTATTGAAGAACAATAAGGACAACAACAATAAGACAACATTGCTAAAAAGTCTAAGAATAAAGAAGATTTCCATTATTTATAAATCACAAATGTCATTGAATCTAAGGCGTGGAATTGCTACGAATTGTTAGTAAATAAGTTACCAATGTTTTAAACTAAAATACTCACTACAACCCAACCTCAGAGTAGATCTTAGTCAAAACCACCACAAAACATTTTTTGCAATGAATATGTTGGTCATTTCATTGCCGTTCAGATTAAATTTTAAATTAGAATGCAAGAGTATACAAACAGATCCATGAACAGCTATCTGGCTCGCAGGTTAGCTGTTCATGCAGCAAAACAAAACAGCCGAGGTTTGCTGGAGCACCTGACAGCGCCAGTTTACACCAACAAACATCACTAGCTAGTGTTCTCTAGCCAGATGAAAATCACACACACGCGAAAACAATCAATTCAGACGATTAACGTTAGACTCACCGCAGCATTGCTACGTGTATTCAGAGTGCGACGGGGGTCGTATGTACTCACTTGCTCAGCCAAAATCTGCCGGTTTTGGATCGCATTGTTCCGCATTAATAAGAAGGCATCGGTCAGTCGCCGAGTTGCCATGGCTACGCGATACAAGAGGACAGTTAAACGACTTAACAACGAGCCGCCTCGATGGCTGTCTTGAGATTAGTTACTTAGCTCGTCACCTAGGCAGCTGCCTACCGACCTAGCGAGCTAACCTGCTCAACAGCAGGCAGACTCGCCCACCAACGCTCGGCACCCTCAGTTTTGAGCTTTCTGGCTCCCTTTGTAGTGTCAGAGTTTGTATTGTGTTGTTTAATAGCGTTACTAAACGGATAACGCAAGATTTCCGCTCAATTCGAAGCGCATACAGATCATGGCTGTGACTTCCGTGACGTGGAAGGAGTCGACATGACGTCACGACGAGACTTCCGGTTTGGACAATGAATATGCAAAAAAAAAATATATTTATTTTTTATTTTAAATTTAATTTAATTTTTTGCAAATCCTGTTTATAGGATCTTAGTATCTATTTAGATGTCTTGTTATTTATGTAAATGTGATTGTTAAGGATTCAATAAAATAAAAGAATGTAACCCCAAATATGGAAAAGAAACAATTAATAATGTTGATATTAGCTGTATTAATGCCATCGACATAAATCTAAATTTGTAAATCGCAAATCACTGGCCTTTAAAAATGAGCTGAAACTTATTTTAGGTGTATTTCACAGCAAGCAATGAGATCTGACACATTTAAACAGTGTTTTTGTTTTTTAAAGGATATTTTCTAAACGGATAAAATACGATGCGTCTGAAAGGACAATAAAATTTATGTCGAAATCCTGCTTTTGTTTTGCGTTATTAGCAGTATGACCGCAGGGAGGCAGTGTTTTATAAGCGTTTCAGAGGAAATCCTGCTCAATTCACAGATGTTGTTGATACTTGGTACCATCTGTATTTTAATCTGGTTATGGGAATTATTCTGTTTCTTGTTTTCTTGATTTGTTTGGTTCATTTCATGATCCTGGGCAGATCTTGGGCTTTGTTTTATATAATTTAATAAATATAAAAAGGAGTCACAAAAATGTTCAGTGTGTTCATTTAGCAAACGTTTCAGTCAAGATGTAAAAAGTATTGATGGTGATTAGCTGGAGATCAGGGGATGTATGAGTGTGTTTGGACAATATTTGCTGTTGTTTTTCTCATATAAAGTGCTACAGAGGAACTAGTCATTTATCTCACTTAAACTTGTCATGTCAAAATTCCATCTGTAAAAAAAATTGCTTTCCACTTTTAAAAGTTTTCACGCACATATTTTTAACTGAATTAGATCCTTGTGATCTCGAAACTTGTTTAAACCTTATGCTTAAACGTTAGCTTTTGTTGACAAATGTAACATATTACTTATAAGTATATATAATATACTTTATATACTATTAATTGCTATTTACTAGTAGTAGCTAAATATATATAATAGTTGTAATTTATATAACATTTTAGACAATATCTTAATTTCTATACTTTCATTTATCTTTATAGTTTTAATGTTTTTGTTATTATTTTAAAATGTGTACTGTAAAAGAAATACAAAATAATAAGAATGGGATGTGAAACGCTTGCAAGGATGTTCTTATACCAAACAATACCTTAATTTCTAAATGTCTAAAAAACTGGACATTTTAAATGTCCCTAGAACATATTTTTTAAATATTTTTGTTACTTAATAGAAATGTTAGGGAAACTTACACCCTAAAATTGTTAGTCGGGCCTGAATTTAGGACCCCACCCTTGCTGATCTATTCTCTCTGTAACTTAGAAGTGTACATTTCAGCGTGACCCTACAAAGATATTCTACAGTGCAAGTGAATTTACTACAGCATATCGCCAATTTATAACACAACTTTAAAGCTGCCCCCTGCCATGCTACATAAAGAACTGTGATTTACTGACACAGAGCAACAGTCAAGCCCACAGCAACATTATTTGAAGCCCCATGTGATGTATACGTGAACAGTTGGAAGTTATATACATAATACAATAATAGATCCAAGATTCCAGAACTTTCTGGAAAAGGAAACACATGTAAAAAATTAAATAACCGATATTTATAACACAAAGTTATCATTGCAGAACGAGAAAAGACAGACCGGAGGATATACATAGTACATACATGAGTAGATACTACAGAATGTGTATTTGCATATTGTAAAGGTTCAACAGTAGGGAAAGCAACAGAACCATAATGCAGAAACAACTCAACACACTTATTGACTTCATCTGGACAGTAATAGAAAAGAGAGTTTGTGACCAAGAGTAACTGCAAAAAAGATTTTGCAAAAAAAAGCGGTTGTGTAACACAGATCCCCTTTGAAAAATAAGATACTGTATTTCCTTAATCTGGAGTTGAAATCAGACATTCTACATACAATACAATACAGCAAAACTTCTCAAGAAGTCACTTTGAATTGTTCCTTAAAGTTAAATTAAGATGAACTCATTTGTGACTTTAAAATGTCTAGAAAGATTCAGAGAAAATGTCTAAGCAAGTCTGGTTTGTCTCTTTTGTATATATTCACTTAAAATATCATTTACACATTTTTTGTGCGCCTTAAATGTCCAGTACTAAAGGTTACTGAATGTACAGGTTTTTCAGTATATGTTTATTAGTTGTATTTAATGATCTATGTAGTATGCTGGACCAATACATTTGTATATTAGTTTCATAACTTTCTAGCACTAATGTTTCCAGCAGCACAGATGTTTTTGATGTTCAGATAACTTTTAAAATTTGCAGCTGTCTTCTCCTCCTCTTTCTCTCTCCCATTCCGTCACACAAATGAATGCACTCTTCTTCCTCACAGTACAGTGTGAGATTCTCTGCTCTGCTTAATCTTAACCTTCTCTTTTAACCTAACCTCAGTGCCTGTCCTCTCTCTTTCACACATACACACACACACACACGCACAGACCCCAGCAGCCACATTCATCATATTGCTTTAGCCCATTTATCATGACCCCCGAGCCCCCACAGCTCTCCTAGACACAGGCATGGGGTTAGCAAACATCTCCTGGAATTTAGGGCTGTGGTTGGCTTTTTAATGTTTTACAGCCACTCTCTCACAGTTCACAATTCCCCACAGCATGGAGAAACAGGACGGATATGTGTTCAGTTCAGAAAGTCTCACCGACTGTTTACAGTTTCATACCATGATCTACAGAGCGATGACATTTATTTACCCTTGAGCGAAGAGAAATCTCTTTGAATGTGGTTGACCTGAAGGTCCAATAAGAGTGACAGCACCTAGTGCGGCCTCGTATGCACTCCGTTGTCCTGTCACCGAATATATCACTTGAAGATAGCTGAGCTATTAGCATAATCCTTTGACACCATAAGAGATATGAGCCATACAACATGTCACAATAAATAACACATGTTTGTCTCTGAAATGTCCTTTCCTAAATTAATGCTCTGGATTTATACAGTAAAGGAAGTGAGGTATTTCACTTAACAAACATGACCTATAATCTAACTATATAATTTAGTAGTCACACACAAAATATTTAATTGCAAAATGCTGGAATTTAAAGGTCAGAATCAATATTTTATAGAACCATGTACTAACCCAGCTAACAGGGAACAGTCTCAGAACATTAGCTAATGTTCTTTAAAAGTTATCTCATAGTTATCAAAAAATCTTGCTTTAACGGCAATAGAACGTTGTATATATCATATATATCAAAAACTTTATTCTTAAGCTATTAGGGGAACGTTAACCAAGCAATAACATTAATACAACCTCTAAAAAAACTGGACGTTTCGTAGGACTTTTAGGATAACTTAATGTAAACGTTAGGGAACGTTCTTGCAACCTAAAATTGTTAGCTGGGCATATACTGTCTGCCTCTCGGTACATAAATAACTATGACATTTGCTTCTATTTATTGACACATCAGCGCATCTGAGATTTGTTTGTACGAGCAGGGAACTGTTCGAAGTAATTCGGCTGCTAACGCGGGGCTTCGCAAAGCCACCCGCCGCGTCCACCTGTCATCCAGCGCCCGCGGGCGGACCGTAGACATGTGTTCCCCAAACATTCCTTCCACATCGCTCATAAATCACCATTACCCGCCACTCAGCTCCACCAGCTGGATCTCCCCTCTCAAACGCTGGAGGTGGGCTTGCATTGCTTGCAAGAGACGCTTTATAATGCTGTTATTTACAATGGACTCCAATGGACCTTTGGTATAAATGCACTGCTGTCTCTATTAAAATAAAGTTACGCATTTGTTTATGTCGTCGCAAATGCTCGTGCCTCAATGACACGCGAAGGGTTAAAGGTGATTGATGATGTGTGAGCTATAAAGACGAATCATGTTTCCATAAGCAGTGAAACTCGACTCACCTGC
>JAZGTK010010827.1:0-16095 GCA_036877625.1 Ambastaia sidthimunki | reverse complement strand
ATATATATATATATATATATATACACATATGGATGGATGGATGGATAGATAGATTCATATTTTTTTTCTTCAAAGTTAAGAAGTTGGAGAAAAAGAGGGGGTACAATTACAATAACGAGAGAAGGACATAATTAAAAGGCAATTATAGGCAACAAACAAGCTAACATTATTGTGGCTGTCACTGATTTGATTGGAAGACAATGTTTCCAGTAAGAAAACATTACAAAAGTAAGCAATTATGTTTACAAAAATAAAGGTGATGGAGGAAAATCTGTACCCATGTTTCAGCAATGATGGGCTGTCAGATCCACACTTCAAACCAGACAGCAGTCATACTGTATCCTGCTGGGATCAAATGATATTTTGGATCACTGCTGTTAAATATAATGTGGGGGTAAAACCTATAGCTATATAGACAATGTATAAAATGTGTATGTAAAAAAGTATTTAAGCCATGTACTTATATAAATATATGGCTTAAATACTTTTTTACATACTACAGACAGAGGGAGAGAAAGAGAGAGATTAACAGTGCAAGTTTCCACTTAACAACCAGAAATGCTTAACAACCAGAAAATTAGAAAATACCACATTATTTTTTCCCTGTATATACACCGCATGTTTACAAGGTTCAAGGCCTGACATTGTTCTCATATATGAAGAAATAGCACTTTGCTGTTAACTTTGCTGTCAACTTAATTATTTTAGTTATGCATTTCACCTAAAGATCCTTAAACCTGCCGCATCCCTTTTCCATGAACATCCTGCATCCAATCTCATAAACTGCTCATAAGCCGTATCCTTTCCATGCAATGCAGGTTCCATAACAGTTCTAGATAAATGGGATCTCTCTGTGTGCTTGAATACAGAGGAAAGCCTGTTCAAGTCAAGCCAAAGTGCCGCAATTTTCCATCCTTCTGACATCCCCGGGGAAACCAATTCTTTGGCATCGGAGGGCACACTTACAGCGTCACAATGCACTGATATCCAGTGAGTCTGGAAGGGCAGAGTGTTGCTGCTCTCCTCTGAATCCAGCCCTCGTCGGAGGCTGATGGGAAATGCCTAGCCGCAGTGGAAACTCAATGCGTGCGCCGGTCTCTCATCTCGGGAGACTTCGTCGATCCATGCAGAACAAGAGAGGCACGGCGCTCTCGCTGTGACAGCCTTCAAGGTGCACAGATAAGTAAAATGAGAAATGTCACCTTTGGGAACACGGCGCTATTGTTCTGAAAATGAAGTTGCGGAGTTGCTTTTTCAGAAGCATTGTTTGCTCTGTTTGCCCAATTTAAAAGCCTGCGGAAGATCTATTCACGCAGCTTTTGACGAGCCGCCAAGTGTAACTTTGTGCCCTGACTCGCACTTTTCTTCTTCAAGTGACGAAATGAATTCATAATTAATGCTTGCGAGTGCAAGGTTAATGGCTTATTCTGTGAACAACAAAACAGCCTTTGAGTTTAACCACTCTGCGTTACCGTCTGGCGATTCGTGATTATCTCTTTGCTTCGACAACGTTGTGAAAACGTTGAGGCACCCGCCCTGGAAACACAAATTATAGTCTGCCGCTCTTCTGTGTGGCAATCACAGCGTTGTATTTACAAGACAAATAGCACTGAGAGGGAAACGACCCTTGATACTTTTACAATAACCTTCAAAGTTATAGTTTCATTATCATGTCTTTGGAGAAAGTTTTCCAAAGCTGGTTTGGACTGTATTGTTTTAATAAGGAAGCTGTTTTAAAAGATGTTTAGAGCATGTATTGACTCAACAAACATAATGCATGTATACAGGCAAGCGCTAAAAAACATCATGTGTGAGAGGGTTTATGTCTTTGCAGTGGGGAGTACAACAGATTAAATCAGGGGTATTTGAAGGATTTGTAATCATATAGAGGCTGAGCTTCTGGGTTTTGTAAGAGACAATGAGGATTTCAAAGCACTGCCTGAAACCGACAAGGAAAAACACTGAAATATTGATAATGTAAATGTGTTTGGAGAATTATGCCCTAAACTGTTTAAAAAGCAAGACACAGTCAACCTTGTTTTCTATCTTCTGTAATGATTTTTTCCTGAATGAATGAAACAAAATTGTGGTCTTTATTGTGTCTATTGTGACATGTTGTCAGATTCGAGGGAGATTGATAGACGCTCTGAATATAAACACCCAAATCATCATTCTTCAGTTCTGTAGTACAGGAGACTGCGTCTAGTGGTAACCCAGGAAAAACTTTAAAAACATTACAGAAAAATGTTTAACGCTCTTGTAACCAGGCAGTAACGTTAATACTTCTAAAAAACTGGACGTGGATAACTTTTAAATTATGTTTAAAACTGTTTGTTAATTATTGGAAACATTAGGGAAACATTCTTGCAACCTAAAATTATTAGCTTGATGAGAGCTTTTGAGTCTTAGGTCCAATCAAATAAAAGTGTGCATTTAGTGGCTCGGTCTTAAAAGTTAAGGCTACGTAACAGCAGATTCTACTGGGACAACTTCCCCCATATACAATAGCGTGACAACATGCCCCAGGACCAAAGGTCCTCATAAACTGTGTTTCCTGGGCAAATGTTAAAAACCATCCAAACCCTAAAAAACAAACACAGGAGTAAAGAGCATAGAAACTAGCCTCCCCAGCTGTGATCAAACAATTCTGTACTTTGTTAGCTTTAGCTGCCCCGAACCATCTGTGGCAGTATTTGCACACTCATGTCATGTACAGTTTGAGAGACACTAGCAATAGCAAACTAGTTTTGAAAGCATAAGATCCCGCCCCTCAGAGCTCTCTCCAAAGCCACACCTCCTCCAACAAATGAACATGGAGGTATGCAAATACACAGATTGACATCCAATCATTGCATTCGGACTGAACTCAAATGACTGGATGAAAATGTGATGGTCCTGCACCTTCCACGGAAGATATATATTTATATAACTATATTTAGAGCACTTTTACTTAGTGATGCTATCAGAAAGTGAAGAAACTTTCAACCAGCATAACAAAAAATGTTTCTGGAGTAATAACCTATCCTACCTTTAAACCTATTGACTGCACTTTCACATTGTCGTCTGAGCACGTACCTCATTAAGCTGGTTGAAAGCAAAGCAGTACAGCACTGAAGTCACAGTATAGTGGGAAAAAATACTAAAAAACAAACATCGTAGACTAAACATGTTTTGTCAGAACCCTGAACATTCAACAACATCAGCCTCTGGTGGAATATTGCATTAGCAGCACAAATGGCTTGAGTTGCATTGCCAAGGAAACACACATACTGATTTATAACTTGAATGCAATGTTAGTTGCTTTGGATAAAACATCAGCCAAACCCATAAATGTATATAAATATATCAACATGTAACAAAATCAGCAGTGTTAAAGAAAAAGGTATCAGGGTAAAACAATCAGGGCATTTATAAAAGAATAAATCAATAGATTTTTGCCAAAATTAGGTTTGGCTGAACGGATACAGAAATTTTGATAAACTTCCATTAAAAGTTCCTGATGTTTTATTTAAAAGTAAAAAATCTGGCAACACAATACTGCAAGTGCTAGCCACTTCAAATTAAAACGAAAAGACACAGCGAAACGAGAGGAAACCAAAGATAATCTTTCCATAAACAAAAATGAAGTAAATTTAATTAGGATTAACACAGGACTTGTGGACTTGTGAGAATGTTAGTTTTAAAAGTGTCCCTAACACCAAAGTACAGTCACAGTGTGATCTTTCCAGAACATGAACCCAAATTAAAGAGTTTCACTTAAATGTAACTTGTTATGGTAGTTGAAAGAAAGGCTATGCGGGGTCTCTGCATTAAACGGGGGGCTTCATAAAACTTTACTCAGATGCTATGAAGGCTTATTCTGAAGATATGACTGCAGCAGCGTTGATAAGACGCACAAGGAAAATCAGCTGAGAGCCACAGGAGGGTGATAACTCACCATCAGATCCAAGATGGCTGCCAGGCGCCGGTGATGCGGAATCAACAGCCAAATCTGAGATGGGCGCCGTGGCAACTGCACGTTGGCTTTCAAATACAGTTTTCACATCACTTTTAAAACTCAGTACGAGTCTTTTAGTTAGGAACACTGTAAATGAAGCATAATATGTTAAAGCAGTAATACTTGAAAGTTGTTGCTTTTTTTCTAAAAGTGTTAAGCCATTTGTTATCGCAGTATCACTGACGGCAAAAACACTGATTTGTGCATCTGTGTTTTTAACAGCCCTACCCGGGTTTCACACCGTGGAGCAGAAACATTGCGTCTCAGACTCCAGTTAGTGCACTTCCTCTGTCACTGTGCCCTACAGCAACCGCTGGTGCTCCTGGTGTGCAATAAAATGACTTTCCAGAGCCACATCTCCTCCCTCAATCTCTGTGTCTGATGGGTGGATTGAAAACCAGAGCAAAGGACTCAACTTACAAACCTCGTGAGGTAAGATGACTACCCAGTTGACAATTTTTGGTTGTAATGTTGCCCTTATGTTTACATTTAAATACCAAAAATGTTCAAAGTGATATTTTGAAAGTTCTCTGAATGTAAAAAAAAAGTCTAGTTATACTAAAACTATAACGATTTTAAAATTACTTAATGATGTTACATATGTGATATATAGCGTTAAATAAACATTCTACTAATGTTACTGCAAGAACATTGTTGATAACTGAGAGAAGTCTTAGAACTTTTGGAGAACGTTAGCAAATGTTCTGAGAATGTTCCCTGTCAGATGTATGAAGGCAGAATTTGAGGCACGCTTCTGATGAGGTTGCTTTAAGAGGACAATTTAACATTCCATGTGTGTTTTTGTGTATGTAACAATACTAAAATGCATTTTACCTCAACCTCAACCACTGTATAAATAAATTAAAAATATATAAAAAGAATTCATTCAATTCTAAAACGTATCAATAAAAATAGACGAGGTTTTGAAACAGAGCCCATCATCAAGATCAAACATATCTAATTTATTTAACAATTTAAGCCACAGTTCTTCCATTCTTTTTATGTCAGTTGGAGCACTTCGAACTACACATAACAAGCACACAGTATAGCCTTCCCGGCCAGGTGAGAAATCGTGCTTTTCATATTCTTAAAAGAGGAAAGTGACAAGCCCGGCCTGTTTGAAAATCAACAGCTTTAAAAGAGAAGTGAGATAAATTAACGTCACCTCTTTGACAGCACAGAGCAGAGCTGCTGGAGAACTCCGACCGTTTCCAAAAATCCTGCTCGCTCAGATTGTCTCTCAAACTCAGTGAGGTACATAAGATGCCTCATAAATTGGGGAGAAACCTTGAATGATTTTTGTTCAAGTAAAAAATGTCACAAACAGAAATGGTGATTTTGCAATGCGAGAAAAAATATGGTGAGGAGAGTGAGGTAAGAGGCATCAATGATACCAGCCAACAGATTTTTTTGGTTGTTTATGTCATAACTTTAAATGTTAAAGGGCCCATTATATACAACCCATATGACATATGAAGGACAATACGGAGTAACGTAAAATGAGACAAAACTATTTTTGCGTGTCAACATAAATATTCCCGCTCTAACAGGTAAAACACTGCAGTCTGGTGATTACATACGTTTCACTAACATTTCCTTTAAGTAACAAAAATACTAAAAATGTTATTTTTAGGTTGTATTACCATTATTGCTTGGTTATATAAATGTTACTTAAACTTTTTTAAATTCTGTAACATTTCTAAACAGTTCGACTATCAACATTTTTGACATATGATACATAATGTTAAAAAGGTTCTACTAACTCTACTGCAAGAATGGTTTTGCTGACTTTGGGAGAACTCTGAGAGAACTTTTAGAGAACATTAGCCAACATTAGTTCTGAGAACATTCCCTGTTAGCTATGATGGTGTCTACAACAAAATCATATACCTGCAGTACCAGTAACCTCTTTGCAGTACGCCTGTTTTAAAAGTGTTTTAGTTACCATTAAAAAGCGTTTTAGTTACCATTAAAAAGCAATTCCTTTATTTAGAACTCTTCCCATATAGATAAAGATATATATATATAGCCTAAACATCCTGTATATCCAGCATATACATACAGTATATGTATCCTTTGGGGGCTTGCATTGAGAATGAGCAGTCTAGCATCTCAAAGGCCAGTGTTAAAAGACCATCTCCTGACAAGAGGTAACTAGGGAAACTCAACACCACCTGCCAGAAAGCACAATGGTCTTTAATGAACCCGCTTTAATGAGCATCTCACAGGAAAGAACATTCTGTAGGGTTTATAAGAAAGATGATACAGGAAAACAGCTCGCTGTAACCTTGCTTTTTGTCACTGAAGAAACCCATTTTTTTGCAGGTTGCATCCTCACATGGTGTGAAAACTGTGGCTTTCTCTAATTTAAACCACAATTACAATCTCATCTCTCAGGCTCGGAGGCAAGTCACAGAATATGTTTATATTTGTGATGGTTTAATTAGGAGAATAAAGATTCCTGCAGGCAAATTATGAAGCGTGTGTCCAATCGCTGCACTTGTTTAAAAGAATCAAAGCAACAATAGTTATTAGTACAAATAACTAGTCTGATGCACTAGATAAAAATAATTAGTAATTAGTGTTTTTCTTTGGCAGGGATGCAGTTTGTAACACGGTTTGATATTTAAATCACTAACTTGTGACCCGAGTGATTACAGGTTTAATCATGTAAACACAGCTGCATATAAACAACACAGTCCACTGCTCTCAAACTTTAAGACAGCTGAGCTAATAAATGACCATCAAATGAAACCTGTTGCATTTATGACCAATCACAACATATGAGAGAAAATGTATTTCCATATTTTTAAAATGAGTGTTTACTCTAACAAAAAAATAAAACACTAAATAATCTATATATAACAGATTTTTTTTATATATCTATGATCTAGAATAAAAGTTTTGATAGCTTTTAAAGAATGCTGAGAACGTTTAGAGAATGTTTCCCGTTAGCTGGGAAGCTACACAAACAAGCTACAGCTTTAACATGCCCTGCACCAACTTCCTGTTTGCATAGCACATGCACCAGCACAGGAAAAAAAACTGCTCGTCAAATGCATTTAAAGGAGTTTGAAGGAATCAGAACGGACGCACTGAAATGCGACAGTCAACAACAAAAACTGCTTAATTCACCAGCCTTCACGCTGCTTTTTCCATTTCCCCAAACTGAATTACCAAATGCCTCTTTCAGAGTCGCATCTCCACACCAATAGAGCAGCAGTAATTGATAGGAGCTCTGATTAAAGGCCACTGTCGCTGGTCTATGAGACGGGCTGAGTTCAGTGCTGTTACACACACTGAATGGCCTTTCTCACATTGAGTGTCTCACACCAGACACTCAGAAACACTTCAGTGCTGATGGAACAACACAATTTAATTTAGCATCTATCTACACCAAAGTCAACAATAAAAATATACCCTATTCATTTTATTGTTACACATACAAAGCTAACAGTTCTCAGAAATGTTCTAATTAACATTAGTAGAACCTTTCTTTACAATGTTATCTCATATATATATATATATATAGATCATAAACATTATGAACATTATGGCAACTTTTAAAAAACACTTATCCTATTCTATATGGATTCTATACATTCTATATAGAATCTATATAGTCTATATGAAATGAATGCTGTACGAAGTGGGATTCAGAGAGATCGTTTTTTTCACAGTGGCCCTGAAAACGTAGCAGCCCAAAAATCTGCATAAGAAAAGCAATATGAATTAGGGACTTGAGAATTTTTAAAAACATAATGAAACTCAGAGATCGGTTTCAACACCGATCCTATTGATCAGTTCACGAGCGGCTAGCTCCCTAATGTCATTCTGGAACAGCTTAATGATCCCGAAAATGACAAAAAAAGTCATATTTCAATTTTTATTGATTTGTCTCTAAAGTTTGGTTATTTCCCAGGAATACATGAAATTGCAGCTCCATTGAAAGCGGCCAGCCAATCGCGGGTAATTTCTAAACGTGAAAGAACGGCAAGATTCTCACTCATCAGTTCTCATCACATTAGTTTCAGCAGAAAATGGCTTTCTGCTTTTCGATTTGGAGTTTAGGCTTCATTGCAGGGTGTTGATTGTGCTTCTCTGCTGTGAGACAGTTAGAGAACAAATGGGCTGTCCATCTGGCAGCCTCTGCCCACATGAGCTACACCATAATATATCCCTTATGTTTTCAACAGTTTCATCATTGCATGAATAAGATGAATGGGCGTTGACCGAGGGATGGCCCGTGTGGATGAAGCTATGGGTGCTATTGACTGCGCTTTCCAATCACCAGCCTGAGGCTCATCCGTCACAGTTTTTGATGTGGCGACGAGCAGAACCCGGGCGTCTCGCTCATACATCATCAAAGCCTGTTTCTGAAAACGAAAGGTCTGCTGAACAGGAACATTGAGTTGTCTAAGAAACACTGGCAAATTCTGTCGTACTCATTGAAATTCTGCGTTTAATGCGGCGTGTTATGCATCTCGCAGCGTTGCCAGGCTGTGCGGGAAACAAAGTGGGTGACGTCATTTGCATTCAGAGCCATTCGCGCTGCTGTTGTGCATTACGAAGTAACAAAGGCAGCTCGCAAATTAAAAAACAAATACACTGTAGCCTAGAAACTAAATTCAAGGGTACTTGCAGTTTCCATATAATCAATAGAATGCAAATAGTGTTTTAAAACCGCTGTCCCCCTCCATGCTTTACTGCAAGCGCAGGATTTATTGCACACCTGCGTCATTATGCGAGACTGCAGCCAGTGTGTTGCAAATTATTTTGTACGTTGGCTGGATGGACGTATGAATTTCTTAATGGAAGGCAGTAAATATGTAGAGTTTTTGAGGGGTGGACAATTTGGTAAAGAGGGCTGTCAAGGAGAGTATTAAAAAGACGAGCCCCAGGGAAGAATACTCCAAATGGCATCACATAAACCCGGAAATCCTGCTCGTGTTGAATGGAAAAAAGGCATAAAAATGGAAAAAAGGCATAAAGATATTCTGTTAGCTGATCTAGAGCAGCAAAAACAAAAACGTTTTTAGCAGATCAGGACAAGAATCTGCTCAGTCTTAGCCAAAACTGTTGCATTAGTGGAAATTTCATAATATTTACATGCTTTCTCTTAAAAATATACAAATATCAGCTGTTATGAACTGTTGTACAAAGAATCACAGCGAGAGACTGAGAAAGGCACCGACAGAGAGACAGAGAGATAGATAGAAAGAGAAAGAGAGAGAGAGAGAGAGAGCTAGGGACAGATAGATAATTGTTTTAGCTACATAACCTGGCCCTACTGTAAAAGCAAAAATGCACAGAAACAGGTATCACAACAAAAGTAATTGTCTTACATCTCAGAGGACACACAACACAGTAACCAAACCAGAGGGGACAAAGCCAGTGTTACAGTGTGCCATCACAGCCTGTAACATGTGAACCAGCAGTATGATAGTCTCGCCATCCCTGGAGTGACACAATATCACTCACAATAACAGAACAAACACAATCTCCTTTTGCCCTTTTATAGCTGCTGTTTGTGGTCTGGTCTGCTTGAAGGTTTTATGACACACGGTAATTTAAATGACACTGCATATGTGGAAACGCAAGCACACACAGCGGATCGACGGCCATCTGCTGTTTGCGGCTTTATCGTTTTCTTTCTCGGCGATTTGCGAGGTCACTGTTCTCATCCGCAGTTAGCAATGCACCAGTCGTACAGTCTCTGCTTACGCAAAACTGTCCCATGTCACCTCTGGGTTGTAAAACAAATTAAATCCCTGCTCACTCTTCTAATCTGCTTACTGCCATAGCGAGAGACCCAAATGGAATTCTTCATACAAGTTATGTCTCGACAAATGTGACATTTGACACAGCTGGTGTTTCAATAGGCTGTACACCGGAGAGAGGACAGAGGCACAGAGCAGGTGTAGATGCAGGAATGAGTCAGGGCTAATGCTACACAACAAACAGACTCCCTGTTAAACCTGTGGAGTACGGCGATGCCATATGGTGTTTTTTTCTTAAAAAAAAACAACATTTCGTTTAAAAGATTGACACAGCTAACAATTTTAGTTTGTAAGAACGCTTTCCTAATCTTTTCATGAAGTACCAAAACGTTACAAATGTTATTTGAAATGTTCTAGGATGTTTAAAACAGTGTTTTAAGACGATGTGTTGACATTACTGGTTGGTTATAAGAACGTTATTTTGCCCAATGTTTTTAAAACATTCAACTAACAACTTAAGAATAACGTTTCATATACGATATAGAAAATTAAACAAACATTCACGATGGTAAATACGATAGTAACAGGGTTGATGCATAACAGAGGGGTACAATTTTGAATAAAGTCTTTCTGTTGTATCTTATAAGCTTGCATTTTGTCTTTTTTCTCTTTGATGTACATATATACATACATATGGCCAAAAGGATCACAAATTAAACCAAATTTCCTAATATAGCAAGAAGACATTTCAAAGTGGAGTAAACAATGCCATCAATTGTCTTAAGTCATTTCTTTAAAAAAAACACTAATCAGTGGGACATATTGTTCACCAGAGAGGGTTAAAGATATATTGAAACAGACTTCTGAGTGGACTGAAATCATATTTTATGCCGAAAGAAAAAAGAAAAGCTTGCCCGTTTTGAAATATGAAGAAGGTCAAACTATTTTGTGTGGAAGTGGAGAGTGTTTTCTAAAATGATTATAATGTATGAACATAAGCATCGCTCTCATCCATCATATGTGCTCATGTAACACTAATTATCTCTAAGGTGTGCTGCAACTGATGAGTGATCAAGAATGTTTTCATCCAAGGAATTACTATTGTTCCCTTAAACGATGGTGCCATTTATCACAGCTTTCACATGCGGATACTCCGGCTCCATTTATATTCCACGTTCATTTTATTATCGCCCATGACTGCAAAACATCACATGCATTCAAACAAACTCCACAATTCCTACACAAACATTTGCTGAAGGGATTACATTGGAAAACAGGCGGTTGGATGTTTATGACAAGCTATCAGCCAGTGCGTTCTTTTCAGGCGAGTTTATCATCTCTCAAAAGGATGCAGAGTCACATAGTGTATGACAGCGAAGCCGACACTCAGTAAATGTTTGCATTATTGTATAAATTTCTCATTCACAGTATTAAAGCTTCGTCTAATGTGAGCCGTTCGTATAACGTGGAAGCGGTTTTAATCGTGCCGTTATTTATTTAAACGGCAGTACAGAACTTTGGCCTCGGTATCGACATCCGCGGGCGAAACGTAATTTGGAAGTTCTGTTCTGCGCGGATGAGTCTGATGATTGAAGGTTTACTGACGGTTTCTTGTGATCAGAGGAGATACATTCACCCCCCGAGCTGAGGAGACACACTACACTGTCTTAATACAGTCGCTTTGGCACTAAAGAATGAAAAGAAACAATAATGCAATTATGAAATAATGTGTTGCAATTTAGGTTTTAGATTTATAAAGCTTTGGAGATGAGTTCACATTCATAGGGTTTTTTGAATTAACAAGTAGTAACTTATTTTAAATTGGCCAATCAGTTCAAACGTTATCTGTGCAAACAGGACTGTGAAAACAGCTAAAGAAAATTAATAGCCATTATATGAAGCTGTTTAAAATAAAAGGATCAGGCACACTTAAGAGTATTTGAACATGATTTTTTACTGACCATCTCTGCTCTGCTCTGCAGCTTTATCAACAAACACCAAGAGTAAAAACATATGATGTCATCTGAACAAGCCAAATTTCTTCCCAGCTAACAGGCAACGTTCTCAGAACATTTGCTAACATTCTGTCAAAATTCTGAATATTGGTAGTTGGTAGTATTTTTAACATTAGTAGAACTATTTTTATTTTTACAATAGTGAATCTGGCTTTAAAACTCTTAATAACATAATTTAATTTATTTTTATTAAAAAAATGATCTATAATTCAGCCTTAAATAAAGTTTGAAAGGGAAGATCATGAAGTGAGATCACAGGCTCTCAGACAACAGACTTGATCTTTTAACTAGCCAGATTAAAGGCAGGGCCAAACTTCTAAAGCTCAAGGGCAAAAGCTCTCTTGTTAGGATCTGGTGAGCTCCTCTTTACCACAGAGAAAGCAATTTTACACAGGATAAAGAGCTAATCCCCGACAATGTGAGGATTAGAGCAACAAATGACCTTTATCCTGCCACGGAGCAAAGAAAGGTCTTCAGTTGAGGTCTTGATCTTAACCTGCTTTAAAACCAAACAGTCCACCTAGCTAACAATTTTAGGTTGTAAGAACGTTTCCCTAACATTTCCATTAAGTAAAAAAGATTTTATTTTGAATGTTCTAGTTAAGTTCAAAACTTTTTAAAAAAAATTTTAAAAAAATTTTATTGCTTGGGTATAAAAAGAATAATTCAAACTTTTTTTTAAAATTCTGTAACATTTTTGAAACATGATTCCACTAACAACTTATAACGTTTTTGATATGTATAACATTATAAAGTTCAACATTAGGACAAGAATGTTCATTGAGAGAACTTTAAAAAGAACATCAGCCAACATTTTGAGAACGTTTCCTGTCAGCTGGATAACCATTAACCTTGCCTTTGAATCACACTGTTGTATCATACAACAAGTTAAATATACAAGTTAAATAGTCTTCTCAGTCTATGTTGTTGTTTTAAGTTCCTACATCCTTGAACCCTCCATTACAAACAGCTACATTCTGAAACAGATTTAATGATTGTTAGCTTAACAAATCTCTGAATAAACTCTCATTTCCATCAAGGTCTGGAGTAAAAGAACTTCACAAAAACTAAAGTTTTTAACAAAACCAACCTTACTGTTAAAACCTGAACTTGAGGAACATAAAGACCATCTCAATCTATAGATCACTTGTTTCTGAGATCAAACTTTATCAGCATCTTATCCAATCAAGCTTACGTGCAAATAAAAGCCCAAATCTCCATTCACTTTTCCATGTCTTCATTTCACGCGGTTCTCATAGAAAACAAAACGTTGCGGATGAATGTTAGACATTTATTGTATTGAGATCTGCATCTGACCACAAGTTTTGGTGAGCGTACCATCTCAGGAGATTCCATAATGAATGCCTTTTGATGGCACAGCTGTCCTTAACAGAAAACTACTATCCTTGGGTTAAAGAAAACCAATTTGGTGTATAAAAGCAAACTATCGTAGACCTAATTAAGACGCATTTGTTTTGAAACCTTGCATTGTGCTCAGAAACGAAACTTATCGCTCGATACTTTCAAGATCTTTTTCTCCAGTGACTTTGTTGCAGCAGGAGATTCATGTCCGTGATTCTCACGAAACACATTTTTACAGGTGCTGCGTAAAGTCAGTGCCAGACCTTCAGGAGAAAGTTTCAGAAAAGATACTTTACAACCGTTTCCAAACATTTAAATGTGCGATTAGAAAAGTCTGCAGAAACAATCGTGGCATTTTTAGCGTCGTACAAAAGATCGCAGATGGGCACTTGAAAGCTCAGTTTTACTGGAAGCTCTCACCTTGATCTTTTCTCACATTTATCTCCTTTTAAAAGCAAAGGCACAATCTGGTTGTCTCTGGAATGTCATTTCATCGGCACAGCAGTTGAGTATACCATATCTATATATGTCCCCGTTTTTATATGTCATTTCTAAATAGAAAGACAGAGCCGTCTTCACCAATTAGGGCTCTTGACAAGGCCATCTCATCTTTGAGATGCAAATATGAAAGGAAAAGCAGACATAAGTGATGTCACAGGAACTGTCTGTTGCCACAGCACTTTCATGAAGCATAATTAGGGTGCAAAGGTCCGGCTTTCAACAAAAAAGCTGCAATTTCCTTTTCAGACACTTTAATAAATAACTCTTGGCTTAATTTAATCACGGGCAGCAAGCGATTCCACGCGCTTGAAACAAGTTTTCTTTGCATAAAATAAAGCTGCAATCTGTAACTTTTTTGGAATAAAAATAAACAAAACTCTGAGCAGGAACCTAATGGATCAGTGTTTAACACCATCTCAACCTTACACAATTCACAATGAGAAATTTATAATAATGATTTATTATTTAAAGCTGTTTGGTCCGATGAAAAGTATGAAAAGTAACCTGCAATTTTTCAGCATTAAAACCCAATTTAAGTTTTAGATTTATTAAAACAACTTGATTGAATCACTTGTGGTTTACCTCTAGGTAACCGTAACTACATAAACATTCATTTCTTTCAAACATAACATTTAACAGGTAAACAAAGGCGTGACTGGACTTCAAAGGTAGCTGCTTTCTAATCAATGCAACAATTAAGATCCATTCAATAACAAGACCAAGAAAATACCAAGAAAATGCTCTACTAGCACAAAGGAAACAACCTAATCCAGCAACAAAGTGAAAATTCTTTAAATACCAAGCTAACAGAACATTAATAAGTTTCCCATTTTTCTCAACTTGCTTAAAAATGCATAAAATAAACAGGAAGTTTTCTGCCCAGTTTCTGCAGTGCTACTTTACCATCACAAAAGTCACTTGTGCACTCCCAACTCAAATGGAATATGTTTACAGATGGTTTAGGAGTCACTGATGCAGAATAACACAGACAAGAGAAAGTTCCAGGTTCAAATTAACTTCTTTTAGAACCAGACAGCGTTTCCACTCGACTCTCAGTGTGTAAAAAAACACAAAAAAACATCTTGTGTCCAGTAATGCATTTAGTATGCAAGTCAAGATATTCCAGCAGAAAAAAGTTCAAATCTACTGTTTCAAAATTGTGAATTTTCTAATCTTGGACCTGTGGCATCCCCAACACTTCACATTTTGGATGTCTACCTAATCTAACACACCTGATTCAATTCATCATCTACTGAGTGTGCCAGAAAAGAAGACATCAAAATGTACAGCGTTGTGGGTACTGTCTGTACCTTTCTGCTTTTAAACCCATCAAAATCCACTGCCCAAACACACACTATACACAGCGTCTGGCATAAGTATAAGTTACTGTTTGTGATAATCAATAGCATGCCACAGATGCTGCTGGCCTTGTCCCAAATGGCACATTTGATGGGGATTTGAGGTCTCGAGGCCTTATCTCGCACACTGGTGAAGGCCGTTCAAGTCAGCAGGATGTGTCTCATTTGTCATTTTAGCTTTTAAAAGAGGGTCCCTAGGCAAACACCGGTGTAGATGTAGAGCAGACTTTATTACTCAGCAGCCCATACAGCAAAATTTAGATTAGCAGGAAGGCTGATGGTAGCATTTGGGACAGAGCCATTTATAGACCTCAACTTGTATTGAACCCGGGACAGTCCTTCAAACCCAGCTAACAGGGAACATTCTCAGAACGTTGCCGATGCAGAACGATCTCTCTAACATATCAAAAACATTCTTGCAGTGAAACGTTACTTTTAGGTTAGTGGAACCATTTAAAAAGTTACAGAATTAAATAAAAACGTTTGAATAAGGTCCTTATAACCAAGCAATATTGTCACAACTTCTAAAAACTGGGCGTTTGGTTACAAATGTAAACATTAGGGAAAAGTTAGGGAAAAGTGGCTGGGAAGCAACTCTGAGTCCAGCATAAACACTTCTTTATTTTAATCCAGCTGGGACAAAAGCTAAACTACGTCGATTAAAATCAATGTCAATAAGTCTTTCCATTTACTGCTTGATCTGTGATTTTTATGCAGAGATTTCTTCCCTGTAATCTTAATCAGAAGTCAAAGCATTTTCACAGTAAACAGGTGCGAGAGGTAGAAATGTGGCGGCGTGCCATAGAGTCGCATCTCGTAATCAAATCTCATTAGAGACGTGTACAGAATCCCACAGCGACTCATGCAAATAAGAATGATTAATATTTAGCTATTTGTTGAGAAAATAATAAGGATGGTAAACACAATCATTCTAAAGTCAAGCATCACCCCACACACAAAATGAGCTTTGGCTGAGTGTCTTATGTGCACAGAGAGTGATTGAAAAGAGGATTTGCCTGGTATGTTTTTCATCAGTATGTTTACTAAAGATCTTGATTTAAAGACTTGAAGGGCTTAAAATTTAAGACAACATAATTACTGACTTTAAGAAACAAAGCTGTTCTGTGACTTCCATGATCTCA
>JAZGTK010010826.1:0-16096 GCA_036877625.1 Ambastaia sidthimunki | reverse complement strand
TACTCTTTAATGACTAGAATGTGCAGGTGGGCGGCTCCTTCCATGGCATGATACAGATTAAACAGGCCGTGCTCATGGCGACCGGTGGTGGGTGTGAATATAGGACTTTTGATGGCATCAGGATTCTGTAAAAAAAAAAAAAACGAATTCAGCCTTAATTACTGTTTATTCCAGTCCTTTTTTTTAATTAAACAGCCCTGAACTACTTTTATAAATACTTATTAAGTCCTTTATGTTTACCAGTTTGTATATTTAAATTCTACACTGTAAAAAATGACATTTGGGAACTTTTTAGCCCCTGCTAACTGCTTGCTGGTCTGTACCCAATCAGAGGTGAGGGGCAGTCTCATGCTCTCCAACTGTCCTCCTGATTGGCTGAAGGAGAAGTGATGCTCTTTGGATTTGGGAATGATGAAGTAAAGCTGAATTTCCTCTCCCAGTAGAAGGTGTGAGAAGGTAAATGTATGCAGGGTGGACTCGTACATCTAGAAACAGGCAAATAACAACCCTGTAAGTCAGACTGAAACGCACACCTTTTTCTCAAGGATAATGAACAGTTATTCAGTCAATACTAAAAACCACACACTGACAGAGTAACTGAGGTCCTGATGTGAAGCTCAATGCCACATTTGTCCATCAAAACTGCATTTTTACCTGGTACTGTGGATTAAAACCCATGTACTGATGACACTGTTCACAATGGTGGTAAGTGTTGTATGCTGCATATTTGGAAAGCTTTATCCGTGCCGTACGCCTGTGCAGATACACATCGTCCTGCCGTCTGGACTTTCCATCTACAGCAGTGAAGAGCAGAAACCTCCTTTAATAATATTCATCTAATGTAAACTCCACTAAAAACACAACGGTAGGGCTCTAGTGAACAAAACTAATCCATGTATCGTTTTCTTGATGGTCTCACCATCTGCATTTGGACTGAAGTCTGGTGAGTAGATTGTGCTGATGTCCTCATATTTTGGGTCATGGATGATGTAATCAAAGGGCATCCCGCTAAGAGCTTCCGTGTTGGGCCATAATGTGGCAGGCTGGTGATATCGCGCCAAATCTGTTTCACAGTCTAGAGACAAAAAACATAACTTTATTTATACCTACAAGTCCACAAGACAGACTACAGTAATACTTTTAAAATATATTTATGTACGCTGCAGATTTAAACCTTTAATGAGGGTTTTGCTGATTTTTGAACTATTACTAAATTTTGAAAAACAATAGGTAATATATATATACATATAATTTAATACACAATGTATTTAAAATACTTACTGCAGTTGATATCTTCCTCATCATAAATGTCCACCTCCATAAGTCTGATTAGCATGCGGGACAGAATACCCAGGAACTGTAGATACGCACCAGTTTTCCCCACCTAAACACGCACAACAAAATGCTGTTGTCCACCAGTCAAATACTGAAACAAGCACCCAGAACATCCGTTCCAGAACATCTTTTACCTGCGGCGGGCCGCTGAGAAGCAGCCTCCTTGGGTGGAAGTTATCTGTGCGTCCCTCCGTCCGGTTACTGCTGTCCATGTGGTGGGGCTTGGGGATGGTCCACTGGCGATAGTACAGCGACTGTTCAGTGCAGGTCATCATCTTGCTGAGAAGGGGTCTGAAGGAGCTCACCCACTCTACAGAGGAGTGAGGGAGGAAGGACGTGGACTTGGGCAGCCCGCTGGAATCCACACTGGTGATGAGGTCATAAACAGCCTTAGGGAGAAGCACTACAGGTGGGCGGCTGAGATTACGAGCCCACGAGCAGCTCTGTCGTAGAGGAGACGCCTGAGTGGACGAAGAGCCGGAGGAGGTGGATTTGGACTGCCGCCTCTGGTTGGGCTGCTTTTCCGGGTCCAGAGGAGTCCAGTCAGACGTGGGGCACTGGGAGGTGTTACCAAGGCTCTCGTTGTTTACTACAGACCACCAGAAAAAGGTAAGTCAGAGATTCCCTTACAAGAATAGGACCATAAGTCCCAAATCACTCACAGTGCCAAGACTGCGTTTTTTATTAGTATTTAAGGGACATTTCACAAGGTATCTTTATTTTCAGGGTTTGCAATACTGACCATTCACCACAACCTCTTCTTCCTCATTATCAGTGCTGCTGAGTTTTTCTGGGTCACTCTCAGATAGGTCGCTGGTGGTTTGGGGCCCGTGCTGGGTATCTTGTTTGGCCTTCAGTAGGTACGCAGCGAGGCCCAGCTCCTGCTCCAGAGAAGTGCGCTGCAGAGACCAGCAGCTGATCACACGAAGATCACAGTATTTCAGAGATCTGGAGACAGAAGTAAAACATGGTGAGAGGTGACCTGTGTTGAGAATGGTGAGGGAAAAGTGCCTCACCACAATGTTGTGCACAATGTTGAGAAGTATTATCGGTTCAAGTCACAGAGTTATTATTGTAACTACATATCTGTTTTTAAATATTTCAAGTTAATACAAGTTTTATGAGGTAGCAGGGTCAGTGTTGTCGCTTTCTACATTAAATTCCCCAAATGTAATGAGCAAGGCACTTCTGTTCCTGGTGTGTGTGTTCACAGTTTGCAATGTGTGTTCATAATTAACTACTCCAATGTTTGTGCACTAACCAGATGACTTAAATGCAGAAAACAAATTCTGAGTATGAGTCCCCAAATCTGACCTGCACCTTAATTCACTTTAAACTGATTTTTACAAAGAGATATATTATATCTGACCAAATGTTAGTAGTGTTCTCCTTAAATCACCATGTATGTCATTTTTTGTATATAGTTGATTCTATAGTAAGCCACAGGTGCAAAAATGTGTTGCTTCTTTTTAGTCTGGATTACCTAGGTAGAGATTCTCCAAGTGGGTCCATGCCAGTTAAAATAAGGATACAGGGTAAGGCCTCAAGCTCTAGATATGTGCGAGGAACCCAGTCTGGATCCAAGATCTTCAGCCAGACCTACCAGACCATATAAAGACCAGTATTAAAGGGTATCAATAATACCACTATATTTCATTTAGAATTACATGAACAGAGAGATGAAATTTAACGTGGTGTTACCCTCAGCTGCTCCAGGAAGTGCTTTCCCACAGTGAGAGAAGAGCATGGATCTCCCAAGATGATCTCGAACTGCTTGTGGAGGCCGAGCCTGTTGCGGACGTGGCAGAGGCGCTGGTGGGCGAGGGCAGCGAGGGCGGGTGAGGGGATCCTCAGGAGCAACATGTGCCCGTGACGGCTGAGGCATCGCTGGGACGTGTTGAGGAGGCACTGCACCATCTCCAGGGTCTCCACTGAGATGTGCTTCTGCAAGGCCTGCAAGGTCTGACCACCTGTTGTGGCCATCAGGGCCAGAGAGTAATGCTGGATCAACACATGCGTGCGAATCACTGAACTGTGAAGCTTTGGGAACCTGAGGAGAAATAAGGAGAATTTTTAGAGGCAGTTTATACCAGCTGTTAACACAGTATAGTTTTATTATTAATATTATACATGTAGTATTGTATTAATATATATATATATATATAAAAACATTTTATATAATTTACAGTTACTAATTATAAATATATATTGTTATTTATTCATAATAAACAATATTATTTAATATTACCGAAATGCAATATTATAAACCTATTTATGTCTATTAATAAATGAATAATGAAAGAAAGTATACCTTTCCTCCAGGGCAGTAGCCATGTTCTCAAATGAGCTGTCGTATCGAAGCAGAGGAAGGCCACTACTGGAGTGTGTTGTCTCCAACAGCTCTGATACACCAAAATACTTTGTTTTCTCCTGATAGACATCCACATCCTAGGTGAACAAACAGATTACATATTATGTATGCATTTGTATATTACCCTACTGGTTTATATACACCTGTGTGGGGTTCTTACATTATTGAATGAGGAGGGCCAGTGGATCTCATTGTAAGGGCTGATGCGTGTGTACTGAGTCTGCAAGGCGAAGGGGAACGAAGTCACATGGAGAGTCAGGATGTTTTGTGCATCACAAATCTGCCGACTGTTGAGCAAACTGTCCACTAGTCCTAAGCAGGAGTCTCCTCCACTGTACTGTCCACTGTTAAACAAATAAAGATATAATATGTTACAAGCTAAATAATGACTAATTAATAAAACAGCTAGTCAAGGAGATGAGAAGATCAGGTGAGGTCCATTACCTGCTGACGTCTGAGTGTGCATGATCATGCACCAGTATGAAGAGCGTGTAGGGGTTCATCTTGGATTTCTGAATAAGACTGTTGATCTTTCCCACTGCGCTCTGGTTTAATTTGACCACATACTGCTCAGCCTCCTTCAGTGATAAGCAGTCTTGGTCCAGCCCCAACTCCCGCAACACTCCTAAGAAACAACACTAAGAAGTGAGAACTGTTCTGTCTGAAATATTAGGGTTCTTCATTGAGTTTGGCCTCAAAGTATTGAGGATAACTGAGCTTTGCTTCCTCCTTGTATTTACCACAGAGAATTATGGGTAGTGAGGGGTGGTCTACCTGAGTTCCAAAGGTGAAGAACCACTTGTTGAAAGGTGATCTCTGAGTGTGGAACACAGATCAGGAACTCAACTCTGTCAAAGGAACCAAGATCCAGGTTCTGGGTGCTGGAATCCGCAATGGCACAAACGTGGGAGAGAAGTTTCCGTGCTACTGCAAGCTGTATGGGCCGAACCTCATGCCACTCTACACAGAATTCTGTATAGGAATATAACTGTTAACACACTACTCTATTTAATAAAGGCATTAACGTTATGCCTAAACAAAACAAGACTCACCAGTGCATGTGGGTTTGGGACTGTCTCCTGATGGTTCCAAGCCACAGTAGTGGGCAGAACTTTCAGGACTGGCTTTCTCTAGCAAAGTCTGCACATCTCCATCTGACAAGTGGGATGGAGATGCATTTAAACACTGTGGAGAGGAAACCACTGAGGTGAAGTCCATGTAGTAAACAGGGGGTCTTACCTGGACCCAGACAGCTGAAATAGGCCTCAAGCTCTGCTGTGGTGCCAGAGGACAGCTCATTGACGATCTCTCTCAAACAATCACCTGGAGAGAGAAGGCTCTCGGCTAGAGCTCGCGTCTGATGCTTCCCTGTTTGAAAACAGTCCAAATCCAATTGAATTGTGAATCAATTCCAATACTAAACTTCATGATTTGATATTTAGCTTTGCACAATATTTAGATTTTGATGCAAACAAAGTGCATGTTTGAATTTGTAAAGTTCACGAAGTTACATTAAATCTGTAACTTTTCTGTAAATAAAAGCCTAACAAAATCTATTTAGTAAATCGTTTTTTTAAGGTACAAAAATACATATTAACATATATTTCTAAAAAATAAAAATATAATATTAATATTATGTAATATTATAATATAATGTAAGTAAACTTGTACAACTGAAAAAAAACCCAACTATTTTTAGACTATGGCTTATTATATATAGGTGATATGGTCAAACCACAACATGAGGGATCATCTTTGCTGTACATTGTTTTTGCTTGTGTTAAAACCCTGCAGAGCCCCAACACAAATCTCTATAAATAATATTTATTCATAGAGATATAATTATTATTAAATATACCAATATATACCAAGATAATTTAAAATACACCAATAATTAATCTATTTGTAAATGAAGCGACCCACAAACCTGTCACCACCACACATGACTGTATCTCCTGGCTCCTGCTCATGCAGAAGATCACCACATAATTGGTGTGGCTCAACCTGCCATTCACCAGTCTGTGAAAGATGTCCTCCAAAGCTTCCACCAGAGAGGGCGCTGTGTCCAGCACCAGGACTCCTTCTCCGCATGAGCTGGTGGCCAGTTTGGCCAACCAGGGCAGCTGGGAGGGGATGAGAGGCTGAGCTAAGCAGGGAAGAGGAGGTGGAAACTGTGGATGGGTCTGTGGATACTGCCTGATCTCTGTCAGGTGTGACTCACGCCAGGAGCGCATGAAGATCTGCTCCAGGTCTTCCATTTGAGGAAACTGGTCAGGAGCTGTCAGGAGTGACCCACAAATAGAGTAACACATACTGGCCTTATATTTACAAATACTACATTAATACAGAATGCATTTGTATAGCATTTAATGTAAATTATCATGGTTCCAATAAAATGAAATACTATCTACAATACATAACATCAAGAAATATGATTGTTTTGTTTTCTACTCTATAATTCCAAGTCCAAATGCCATTCAAGGGCACTAAAACCAGTAATTATTAGATGTTCTTGCCACACATGGCCATGTGTTAATTAATTTTGCACCGGCATGATCATTTACACTCTAATGCAGAACTCAGTCCTTTATAACCACTGTAGAGTTTAGAGTTTAACTAACTGAACACAACAGAACAAGGGAATCAGTGTCTTCACGATTATTTGAAAATGACAAGCATGGTGTGTTTGATTAGGGCTGGAACAAATCTCTACAGGACAGTGACCCCCGATACAACTGCAAACACGACTGTGTGTGTGTGTGTGTTAAAGGTGTACGCAAGGACAGATGCACTGCTCTTCTTACCAAGCTGTACCAGATAGTAGACAGTCAACAGTATCTGCATCTCAACGGAGATGGGCTGAATTGGAGAGGTGCCGTACTGCTCGTAGACGCGCGGGAGGTTCTGGGAATTGCGGTAGCATTTCTGCAGTAGATCGCTCAACAGCACGTCCCCAAGATTCCCACATAAATGGGGCAGTGTTCCATGCCCTGCACACAAACACACACAGTGTAATTGAACAGCTGGCCTGGGATGAAGTGATGGAAACTGCTATTGGATGCTGCTTGCATCACATGGTGGCATTAAAGATTGTATACAGAGAAGTCTTCATATTTAAAAAGGGAGGATACTTTGAATGTCTGCCAGATATTCAATAGTGATATATAAAATTAGAAGATGTATAAGTAAATGATAAAAGATGTAGTATAGTTGCAAAATTGTTTTAGGATTGCTTGCATAATGTTTTGCACTTGGCACATTGTATTAGGGCCTCTAAATTTGTAATTTATTTAAGTAAAAGCTATATTTTTAATTTTGGATTATTTATGTTTCGGTCCATGTACCTTAATAGTTTAGACATCGTTTGGAGCTTTAAGTAAGACTTTTCTAACATCTTTTTTTGTTTTTATTGTAAATTGTAAATGTGTATAACTACTCCACTTTTTATTATTTAAAGAATATAATTAACTTGCAATAATTCATACAGCTAAGCACTATTAGCAACAGAAGCTAGCATTGTAAAAGGTGTAAGAAGCAGCACATTTTGTTCACCTTTAAAAATGACAGGCCGCAGCCCACAGGTCTGGAGCAGGTGATCGGGCACTGTAACAGACTCTGCCAGTGCGAGGGGCGGAGAGGACCCCAGAGACAGACACCCCGATGCACTGCTGTCAGCTGGAGACAAACACACAACACATACACACTTGATATAACCTCACACACTCACTTAAACAGAATAGCCCGATCACAGACATGTGCACATCTGTTAATCATTACTATGAATACAAATTAGACCCATATAACATAGACCCAAAACCACAATACATATTATATCATGTTTTTATGTAATATGTTTTTTTATGTGTTTTGTCTTATATGTTACATGTATTTTTTTAGCAATATTGTACTGTTAAAAAATATTAAAAATCTGTTTACTCTTAGGGCACCATTAAGAGACTCAGCAACAGAACACTCTGTTCTGACTAGATGCAGAATAAACATATTTAATTATAAGCCCCCTTTGGTTTTTTAAGAGCAACATTTTAGAGGGACTAAAACAAAAGAGAGAATTAATGAGGGTAGTGCATTTTAAACCAGTAATGCTACAACCATAGAGATGTGAGTGTGTCTACCTGATTTAGTGCCGTTGGTTGTGCTGGTGGGAACAGGTCTGGGGGTGACGTCTGTTGAAGCAGAGGATTCTGGGGACCAACCCCTGTGTCTCTTTTTTGGGGGCCCAGAATTTGCCATGGAGCCTTGAAAAATGACATATTTGGTTAATATGATACTAGAGTAAGTTTATATGTATGTACTTGTCTATTATCATGTATCTGTCTGTCTAGCAACAACCTGGAACACCCTAGCAACCGTCTTGATTACCCTAGCAACAGTCTAGCAAGACTGTCTAACTGTCTGTCAACTTTTCTATGAAATTCTTATTGCTGTAAAATCTACCTACTCTGTCAAACATCATACTTCAGGGCTTTGTCCAAGCCAACATCAATGTTTTTTTGACAAATGTTCTATTTCTGATTATTTAACTTTAATGTATACATTTTTAAGAGGGTTATGATGTCACAGGAAGTAATCATTACATTGTGCATTAACCTGACTGTAAACGTGAGCGCATATGTCCCTTTATATGCAAGGAGAGGCAAAGGAACAGGGATGTGTTAAATCCTAATGAAAACCAAAGCATCAGGAAGGAAGTATCACGTTTTACAACACAGACGGATAGAGGAAGAGAGAAAGAAAGAAAAAGAACAAAAAAAAACAGTGAGGGAGACTTTACAGCAGCACTTTATGGAGGTGATAGTCAGAGAGTGCTGAAATAAAAGCCAGGGATCTTTTACAACCCCAAGTGCTGAATAATGACAGACTCCAACAACAAAAGAAAAGGAAAAGGCTTAGACAATACAGCCAGCTCTTTTAAAGGCATCTAAACATTTCAAAGGTGGGGGGTGTCTTTCACTGAAGGTGTGAAGTCTCTAGAAGAGGCATTAGTTTAGGGACCGCCTGGTAAAATGAAGGATTCCCTTTTCTTTGATCCAAGCTACAAATGTAAACACTAGTTCTATTTCAGAATCTATTGATTGTCTTGCTTCTTACTTTCTGCATAGAGGCAATAATCTAAACCATGTTTATTGGCACTTTTTAGCATTTAAAGTTCATTTATAATTTAAATTGCGATTGCCAACACACATTTTTATTTTTTTCGCATTGCATTCTGGGATTGCTTTCTCTGTGAAGGATACATGCCTTTCAATTTGGCCACAACATACTTTATGGCCCAGCTGGAAATTTGTTTCTTTAAGATGCCTTAAATTGCTGTCTCTGTATGCAGCTGACAGAGTTTCAGAACAGAGCAACTGTGCATAGTGACTGCTAAAGGGCTGGATTACCTAATATTGTTGGTCTTCCAGGGCCATTAGCCACTATTCCAGTGTGTGATACGTGCTGCTGAGGTCCGGGAACATGGCCGCCATTGCTTACTGGAGGGGAACCCTCAGAAATGTGGAGGTGGGTATTCAGATCTAAGTGATGATGACAAAATAAAATTTCAGTTTCAAACAAATACGCATCTCACCAAATAGACCCTTGCCATTCCGAAGGCAGAGAGTTAAACATTTACATTTAGGCATTTAGCAGACGCTTTTATCCAAACAGCATCTATATAAATGCTTTGTGTTTTAGTACCTGTAGGGTTAATTGTGCTCAAAGCTGGTTGTCCTGAATTGGGAAGCAGGTCAGCGGGTCCATGGCCTGATTGCTCCTCTGGTCCTCCAGCTGTGTTAGACACAGACTGTCTCATTCGGCTGTCTGCACAAAACATGAGTAATAGTCATTAAAAAAACATTTTAACATGATTGGCATCATAAGCTGATATACTGAGTAGTTATGCAAATTGATTACATGCTTCTCTGGAATACTTGATTCTAATAAATTCTGACAAATAGCTGTAAATAAATATAGTCCTTAAACCTTTATGTATTTAGTGACTCGATTACAGTAAATCTTCAAAAACAACATTAATGTAGCTTCACTTTCAAATTTTTCAAATGCTTTTGTTAATATATGCCTTTAATATGCATATGCTCTTAGACTCAGTGTTGACATCACCATGGTAGCAGTGAACTAAACTAGGCACGCTGGCCATCTGGACTATGTGCCTGCCAGGAAGGGCAGGGCCTGGTCAGTCCAGTGAATGGTTCAGGCTTGCCCAGTGCCTGAGGAGGTTAAACAGGGTCAAGTCAACCCTCTTGCTAGTCAGCAGCTGGGTGAAGCCACTAACCACTTATCTAAGTCACAAATCCACCAAAGAAAGACAGCTAATGCTACAAGATGCATCTGAAACAGAAAACGACCATTTCCTTTATTACTTGAGAATTTTCATTCAATATACTATATAGTGGTTCTTACCAATCCCTTTCCAGCAGATCGGTGGTCCCTTAACCAGTAATCCCTGTGTGTTCCGGAGCAGGTGGTACTTTAAGTGCTTCTGTTTCTTGGGTTGGGTGGTGAGCTTCAGGTTAATGTGGTTGGCAAACTCAGTGAAGTAGCGGAAACCCTTCTCGCCACAGCCGATGCAGTTCCCTGAGAAACCTACGAGAATATACAAGCCACATGTCATGTGAACATCTACTTTCCTTGACAGCACAGATGTCGTCTACATGCCTTGGAAAAACAAGCTCAGTAGTCTGAAATAGAGACTCGTTTTAGACCGTACTCAGCTGAGCGATCGGTTTCCATAGCCACTAACCTTCACTGAAGATGAGGATGCTGAACTGATGTGGGGGCCATAGAAACTAAAATTAAAGACCTAAGAAGGTCTCTTTGACAAATGAAAACATGGTCCCACAAGGTTGGGGTACCCTGACCCAGGTGCTTTATTTGTGTTCAGGGTTTTTGTAATGTGTATTTTTGTAAACTGTATAGTGTTCAGTTTTTGTAATGCTGGGTATTCAAATGCGGGTTCATGAAGTTCGGCACGTCTTACCCAAAAGTGCATTGCGTCCACATTCATCCGGGAGAAAGCGCAGGTCCACCGCACACACCATAATGTGATCGGGAACACTGGGAGATTTTGCTCCGACGAGCAGAAACCCAGGAGGGACTTCCAAAGACTCAGTGGCCATGGACGACAGCCGCAGATCTTTGCCTGCCTGACAGAATCCTGAAGGAAGAAGATCTGGTCAACATAGCATTGAGACCACACATGATCATCCACCAATGTTCCTAATTGGTGCAAGTATACTGACTTACATAGTTAATCACTATTGATCTGGAGCTGTATTAAATACTGATCTGTCACTAATTAGCTAGCTATTAGCGCAAACTTTAAATGATCACTTATTCGTATAGGTGTCCACCACAATAAGCTATTAATTGTTGGTTATCATCATCAGCCCAGAACTTCCAGATTGGAGCATCTCTATCAGACACACATGGTTCTTATGATCTCACCATCAGTGGTACAAGATCCTTCTGGTGGGGGCTTCATCTGATATGGGATTGGAGGGCTGTTTGAATCTGAGCCATCCTCTTCATCATCCTCCTCATCTATTCGACCTGTTGATGAAATTCACTCTTGTGCTAACAGACTGAGATAATATATTATATACTATATTGTTTACATATTATAACGTTATGTAAACAACACCCCAAATAATTGACAGCAATGCACATACATGACCAGGAAAGTTTATTTAAATAATAAAGGCTCACCGTCATGAGAATAAAGTCTCTGTTCTGCCTCCAGGTACAGCTGAGAGAAAACAGGTCTGGGCACTACTGTGTTGGAGCGCAGTGATGCCTCTATCGAGTTATGCAGCATTTCCTCGAACCGTGTGCTCTGAAGGTGACCTGTGTGTGAGTTCCCCATGACCTTAAATAGAACAGTGAGAATTTGTTAGAAAAATGGGATTAAAATGGCTCTGTCAGCCAGCCACCTATGTGTACGAGTCTCTTTGCTCAGGGTTCACATTGACCCCTGAGTTCAGGGTTCACATTGACCAATGAATGTACGTGACTTTCCCATGATTATTCCAGTCACTAAATAAAGAGTTATAAAAATCACCTCCATTCAGATGAAATTCTGGACCAGTTGGACTACATTTTTGGAGAAAGAGAAAAACTGCTTAAAATGAATGCAAAAAAATAATCCCAGGCATTTTATGATTGTGGGAACCCTAGGCAGAACATTTTAAATATGATTAAACTTAATGATTAAACAAATCACAAGAAACTGAATCCAAAATCAACATTACTTCATCGCTTCAGTTACCAACATACAAACAATTACTACACTGACAATGAAGTAAATATCACATCTGCACGTAACAAAATTATAGTTGTATTTAAGAACTCTGAGAAACAAACATCTCTTTGACAGAGGTTATCTAAGTACACAAGATTTTGACCGGACACACACCCTGCTGCCTACATAGCCTCATTTAAGCTGATTGGAAATCAGTGACTAACTGAACAATCAATCTATCTCTCAGGAAACGTGATTATCACAGAAAAATGGTACTGTGATTAGTGTGATTTTATGACAGGGTCTGCAGAGTGCTCAGCTTCCCCTGAGAAGTTAATACAGCCACCAGAACCAATGTCAGGGCACCCTGACCCAGACTGAGTGAGTGAGCGAGAGAATGACCTTCCTCAACAATAAACAAAACACTGGAAACTGGGAAAGGCTGAGCTCACGGGAAACATTAAAATGTTATGAAAGATGACTAATGTGCTTTATAGATTTGCTCCATTCATCAGGAAAAAATATACCCTCTGTAAATTGTGCAGTTTCAAGAAACTATTTTTACCTGCTTTAAAAATCTTTTATAAGCTAGTTAGGTTAACTAAGTCATATTAAATCATATTTTTTAATGGTTGGATGCTTGCATCTGATTTCAAGGTTATTTGTTTTCAATAAGTATGACAGTTCCATATCATATGGTGCCTTAAACAGTATTTAATAGTAAAAAAACTGTCAAAGACACTGGCTAGTTAAATCAAACAAATATGGATTATGTTTTGTATTGTATGTAGGCACTGCAAACTGGTGAATGTGATGTACCCCACAGAACAACAACTGATGCCTCTAATGAAAAGCTCCAGCAGAACAAACTTGGCTCTCAAAGCCCTTTGGACATAATCTCCTGTCATTTAAATGCTCTCTGCCATATGTTCCTTCCCTCAGAAACACACAACCCACAAAACACGCTACCACCACTGACATTTCAAATTAACTTTAACCAGTGCCACCAATAAAGCTTTTTTAACCAGCAAGCAAATTTCAAATGCTGGAATAATTTATTTCAACATTGTTAGCTGGTGTTGTTTGAGAAGATATAGCAAAAACATCAATCTTTTTTGGCCTGTTGCACATTTGTGGCTAGTCAAGGGCGGCGTCATAAAAAGTATATTAGCATTTTGTTCTGAGGGGGGGAAACGGCAGTTAAACAAACCAATGCTAATGCAGGCAGGCTCTGCAGACAATCGAGGAGATAAAAGTGCAAGACGTGATAGCGGGAAGGACATTTCACAGCCCCTTCCCCCCGAGTAGAGCTTCCACAGGGAGGTGATGAAGGCTTTCATCTTTCCAGGGCCCCTTCTGGAGTAACATCACACGGCTATTGTGTGTGTGTGTGTGTGTGTGTTTATAGGCTTCACTTTTAAAGACTATGTTCTCTTTCTGTCTTTTTACCTACATCTTTGTACATAAAAATATCTCTTACCTACATCTCTGAACAAAATATCACTGAATAAACACATTTGTCTTCTAAACATACATGCTACATATGACAGATCCACACAGATGGTAGACTTTGTCAGTGTCCCCTTAGAAAAAAACACAGCTTTCCTTAAAAACTGCAAGTTACCACAGTTATTGTTAATGTAGATCATCCAGGTAAGAAGCCATACCAGGAATTACAGGGACCCAAACAACATCAGAAGAATTTTGGCCAATAACCAAAATTTTCTGTCCTCTCAATATATCTGGCAGTAAAGTCATCTTCTCATCTGTAAAATCACCATCTGAGGTCAGAATAAAACTTTCATTACTTTTCTCCAAAAAGGACAGAGGAGGGGGTGGTTGGCTCTTAAGACTTTTAGCCTTGGGGGCCGTGTGTGGAAGTGGGGGCTGGTCCCTCTGTCATTCACTGCTTTACACATACAATAAAACCAAGCAGACAACCAGCCAAAGTTCCCCCAAAAAAGAGAGGAAACTTCTTGAATGTTATTGTCAAGCAGCGAGTGGGTGACACAGAAGGTTTACGCTTTCTCTGTCTCTCCACCAGCGCGCACACACAAACACGTTCCACTGTGAAACCCAACACATAACAACAGGTCAAAGGTCAGGGCTGGCAAACAATGTCTGGGCAGTGCTTTGATGTGCTCAGGCATGGTCCAGCCAGGGGCTGAATGCACACAAAAAGGCTGAGAAGGCCAGTGAGATAGCAGCGCTCCATTCTTCCCCTCACCTCTAACCTTTGACCTCTGCACCCTTACGAGAGATCACATTTCAAGGATGGCCAGTTGCATTCAGGCAGGTTTCTTTTTGTGCAGCCTTAAAGCATGTTGATCCCTTGACGGGAACGTCCAGATCATTTTTTTTAGCAGAAAGGAGCATGTTTATTGTTTTTTAATAAAATACAAAGAACGACAACTGGGAAGTATGTGTTTAAATACAGAAACTGTGTATGACAAAGTGATTGACTGGGAATCACTTTGACAGATCTTTTGGCACTGAAGGGGGTCAGTACCAGTGTCAGAAATTAACCTTTTATGAGCACATAAAACGCACAGCATGTTGTCCACACATGTCAAATGCTTGAAATGAATCAATTAATTGACCTGGTTGCTATGGTATCCAAATCATGACTAAATATTATAAAATACAAAAAATGTTACAAAGGTATTACAGAGACATTTTTGGCCCCAATATGGGAAATATCTGGGACTTAATAATGATTACTTTTAGTGGCCTTAAGGCCTGGTTCATTTCTGACCTCTTAATGGTCTCTACACCTGCTATCTGTCATAAATAACCCACACATTACACTTGTGGAAAATACCTGCTGACCAGGAACATTGTAAATATTATTACATGTAGTCAAAACACAAGCTGTTCCCACAGAAAACTGTCTCTTTTCTATAATAGTTCCCTAACAACAGATACTGGAGTGGTCTTCTCCATCATTTTTGACAGTTCAAGTAAGTGGTCAGTCCTGTGCTTCAATTTGTCCTTTGTTCTGTTCGACACCTGATGTTTTTTTTTTTACAGATTTCTAAAATTACTGTGTAGGTCTGACAGAATGTTTGCATTTTTACAGGCTGAAAAAGACTTGTGTAAAACTAGACTCAACATTTTAACCATGATCAGTTTCACAGAGGCAGATAAAGAGTTCATAAACACACCTATTTCCTATAACTGTACAATGAAGACAAAACATTAAAATTATCTACTTATCTATAAACGCTTGTTGTGAGTTCTACAATGTATGCAATATGTTACCATCTTCAGCAAATATAAAATCATGCAATATATGATTGACATTGTAAATGCTAGTTTAAAACTATTAAATTAAAAATCAGACATATTCTTAATGCACACCTGCCTTTAGCACCATCTCTTAAATTGAACTGCCCTGTGTAAAACTAGAGGAAATCTGTCTTTTGGACATCTAACTGAATTTATTTGTGCACAAACAAAATGTCAGTAACAATGCAATGTGGTGTAAAATGTTGTTCTAGCATTTAAACGCTATTGCAGATATTTTTAATTCATTTCACCTCATTGTAAATGGTAGTGCTGTTAACAGCTGTATTTTAGGAAACAGTCTGACTGTGAAAGCAATAGCCAGTGTTTGTCCTTGAGGGAAATAAAGAGATAAAGTGTCTGTTTGTGTTGTCTACTGGAGGGAAAAACAAATAAGAGTGTATGTTTAAACACTCTTACTCTTTTATAACACAGTAAATGAAGGGATTACCTATATACCTATGTGTCAAGTAGAAAGAGTTGAGAATGTATTTCCATTTAAATTCGTGGAAAATTTGTTTAAAAATCATTAGTATTAGACACTGGTTAAAGTAAAAACAAAATGCAATACAAAAGTTTGTAACAGTGTCAATGGTAATAATAACTCAAAAAGTGTGTTGCTGTCAGAAAATAACTTATTACCAGTATGACATATTATATAAGGAAACTTTTGTGCAGTGGTCAGGGGACTGTTGCCAACAGGTTGACACATTCAGCATAAGTTTCAGCATTTTTAATCATATCGTATGTTGTTTGAGCCAGTAATTATTTAATGCATACATTACATATTTACAATACATATATATGTAATATAATTATTGTTATAAATTACACTCCAAAGCATTCGT
>JAZGTK010010825.1:0-16097 GCA_036877625.1 Ambastaia sidthimunki | reverse complement strand
ACCTAAACTTATACAACCCCAAACCAAATGAAACATTTTAAAAGCATCGCCTTTAAGTTCAGTTATGAACTTTACGCAGATGTAACAGAAATGAAAACTCCGTCTGGTGTGAAGGAATTTATGCATAAATATGTGAACACAGAACTTTCTCATCTGTGCATTTTGTCTTAAAAAAGTTTAAAAGATTAAACGAATGATGTAAATTCGCGTGTGCTTTATAAGAGATGCTGCTGTGATGATGATGATGTTTGTGTTGGTGCTGATGCTGCAGACGCTGTAAGTGACAATCACTCACACAGCGCGTGCGCGTCGCCGCCGAGCAGCCAATCAGACGCTCGCACGAGAGCGCGCAGAGGAAACCGCAGCCCTTAACCCTTTAGAAACCGAAGACACAGACCACAGATCAGGTTCACGTGACTGATTTATCCTGACACAGCAGAACTAGAAAATTATTTAAGTTTCCTTCATGTTCACACAGGTGTGTTAGCAGATTCACCATCAGTTAACCAGGTTACGTACACAAACATGAACTGAGAAATGTGCAAACAAAAAGATGTACTTTACACAAGACCATAAACAAATGAAAGACTTTATTTGTGTGATGGAGACGCTCTTCATGGACTGTTGAACTGTCATCGGTGTGAAAGTGATTGAATGTTAACCAATAAAATCAAATATTCCAACCAATAAAATATTCCAAAATGAATATTTTCTGCTCACTCGTCCTTTGATAAAAACAATGTGCAGCATAAATAAAACAGATTAAAATGAAGGAATTTTGCACTGCATCCAGTTGTTTTAGTGTTAAATTTACAGATATTGTCCTGGCAGTGTACCACATGTAATCTCTCTGTTGTACTGATTTAAAGAGAGATTATTTTATTTTCTTTCTCCTTTGAAACGAAAAAGACTCCTTAGATTATCAGCAGACATGATTAAATAGCAATAAAGATGCACTCAGTGTTTCAGCTGGGACAGTAAATGAAAAAGCTCTTTAATAAAACAGCCTTAACAAACAACACAGAGCTCGGCTCCTCACAGACGTTTCTCAGTGATGAACTCAAACAGATTCACTGAAGCTTTAAAATGACACTGCAGCTTCTAATACAGTTAGATTAACACTGTGCTGTGTCTCTGCACTGGTCTGAATCACATTTCTTTGTCTACAGTGCTTTGCTAAACTAACAGATATCACATTTGGTGTTATAATTGTTCTTAAAGTAATGCCCTCCTAACATTATAATTTAGTTTAATGTGATCATTTGAAATGATGTCATATCTCTTATAGCTGCTTAATTCATCACAGGCTGCTGTTTGCCCAGATGTTGTGTGTTATATGTGTGTATATTTTGCAAACATGTGGGTGGATGCAAATGCTACAGAAATGTAAAACTTTAATTCCACAACTGTGAGAGATAAATTTTATTTGACTCTTCTTCCTCAACACTGATTTATGAAGCAGATTATATTAAAAAACAGAGGCTAAAAGGCTAGTGCACCTCTCCAAATTTGTAATACATTTTGAAAGATTGTTTTTATGAGAATCACAGCTCGAGAGAGAATGAAGAATTAACATGCTTCTGAAATGACAGATAAAGCATCAGAAGTAAAACATCAGCATGGAAATGATTGATTATGAGGGCAGGAGGGAAATGACATCATGGGTTTTGTTTATTCTTTGCAGTGGGCTCTGCATGACCTTTTATTTCACATCAGATTGTTTTCTAATATGTTTTGATGACACGTCTAGAATCCAATTACACACCCTACAAATAACATGAAGAAACTCTGCACATTGTGTTTTAATGAGGGCAGCACCATGCGTGAGTCTCCCAGCAGCCTCTCTGAACCTGATATTGGTGATCACTGCAGAATACCACAATCTCTTATCACACACGTCATTTTGGGCCAAATTCAGCTGATAATTTTGCTCTCTGATATTTGAGATTTTCAGCAGACTGTGGCAGGTAAATTCAGTCCAGACGATGACCAGCTAACACGGAACTTTACAACGTTCTTGCAAGTTTTTCTGAAAGATTTGTGCTACTTACAGAGGTTATGGAAACGTTCTTACAACCTGTAATTGTCTGCGGTAAATGCAAAAAGCCCAAATATGTACTGAACGTGCAACAAGATACTGTATTTGTAAGTACAAGAATGCCACGTGTGAGGTTGTAATTCATTAAATAAGGTTTATTTATGGAAGTTCCCTTGTACATTGTTCACCATGCAGTCTAACAGTTCATTATTAATCCACATCACGTAACACAAACACCAACATGACGTTATGACATCATTATACAGTAGTGTTTGAGCGTACAGTATACATATATACAGATGCTCATTCATCAATCTCTGCCTCGCCAACATCAGTCTACTCATTTACCGGACGCACAACAGGAAAAAAAGCAAAGTTCTTAATCAAATATACATGTAATAACTGCAAAAGGCACAAAACGTTGAGTTTATACATTTCTTTGTATATTTAAAAAACAGTATCGCATCAAACTGCCAAAGATCACGTTTCACGCATCATCACACAACCACAGTGTTGCATAGAAACTGTGAACGCAAAGCTAGTTTTGATAGTTCTGATTAGGTCCAGATCACTAACTGGTCACTAGCGGCCCTCAAAAACACACCTCAGCTTTAATCCTGAGGATTAAACAGAAAATACAAGAGTATCTGTCTGATCAGATATAGTATGACCAGCTTATGAGATAAATGATAGATGAGGTTTATGTGTACACGAGTGTGTTTAGGTGTCAGACAGGGTAAGTATGAGGGAAGACTGCTGAGGTAGCTCAGTCCAGGGCGGAGCTTTGGGTGGAAGGTCACTGGGGGTCAAAGGTCAGGGATAGTAAAGCAGTCAAGAGGATGAGGAAGAAGGACTCTAAAGTGCCAGACTACCAGCCCATGCACTAACATCAAAGCAGATTCCAGACCCCACATTCTGGAAGCAGGATGGTGAGTATCCCGCAGATTTCAAAAACTAGCTCAGTTCAGGTTTACACACAGACATGGCCGGACATCCAGACAATCTCTAGAAGAAAAACACAGATTCATGCAGTTAGTCTGACTGCTGTCTCCACAAACAATCAGAGGCCACAAATTCAGACGTTTATACACTGCATAAATGTGGACAACATAATTTACAACTGTGCATGTAAAGTACATTCAACGGGTGAAATTAATACTATATACATTTCATCAGAAGAACTGATTGCAGACGACACACGTTTTGTTTCAGCAGCAGAACTGATGAGAGCACGATTCTGAAACTCGAGAAACTCAGAGAAATGGGTAACAATTCAAAGGCTACACCAGGGTCCACTGGATATACAGGACAGCCCATGTTATGTAATGACCTTCCAAACCCATTTACTGGCAAGTGTGTGATCGTTGTACAAATATTGTGTCCTGTAATTTAAACCATAACACTGCTGAGTGCAGAACTTGTGCGTCATAAAGAAGAAAGTCGTTGCTGGATTTCATAACCCACAAACAATGAGAAACACAAAACAGGCCTGTTTTGAAGCACAGCACTAACACATCCTGCTAACTTGTGGTACAGAGCGGAGTGGAAAAATGAGGGTGTGTGTGATGTCACACTTGGAAAGAGCCTGCAGCTGTTTTTCAAAGGTGAACTAGAAGTGGCTGGGAGAGAGAGGCTGTGTTTGTTGAAGCGAGTCCTACAGCACCTACCCTGACCTGAGGCCTGCTGTAGACTGCAGCCCTTCCTGCAGATGAGCTATGTGTCTGCAGCCCGCTGATCTGAGCCCTGCGGCCCCCCGCAACACCACTGCTCTTCTCTGACTGTACCAGCTGAGACAGACACAGAAAGACAAACAGCCAGAATGTTTCATGTTACTTCTTTCATTTATTACTTATTGATAAATTCACATTGTTGCCTGTAGTTTATTTTCAAATGTTATTTGATTCAAGTGTTATTTGTTAAAGGTCAAGTCTGTTATTTTACCAAGTTAATTTGCCCAGTGTAAACACAGGATTTGCAGACAGCAAATATGAAATAGAAAATTACTAAAAAAAGATCACAAGCACATGCTAATTCAGTCATGAAATTAAGAAATGATCTTCACTGCATTCTTGCTTATGAATCATAATGTAATCTGATTATAATTATTTTGTTCTGTAGACCTTAACATTTTAAATCTATGCCTGCAAATCCTTCTTACAGGGGCAAAACCAGAGGGGAGGGCTGAGAAGAAAAATAAACATGAGGAAAGAAACGTTTAAAATGTATTAACATTAGTCCATAAAACAAATTCAGCAAATTCAGAACGCACCTGTTTGTGAGTCGACTCGACTTCCTGCACACAGTTTTTTCCCCCATTCTTGTGTCTCATCGACTGTGAAGCGATTGTTTCTTTACTATCACTTTTCTTTATCAGCGGACGGTTCAGTTTAGGATTAATATAAAGGCTGCGTTCCTCTTTGAAAGGATTTTTAGTGGAGCAAGACACTCTTATCTGAGAAATATTGGATTCAAGCGTTTTAGCATCTGCAGAACATTCAACAGCATGTCTTTGGGTTTCACATGGTGAAGGATTAAGATAAGGAGCCTCATAATGAGCTTCATTTCCTTGAGAAACATCGTGTGCTTTTTGGTATTCATCACAGGCCGATGGAGGTGCTGAGCTCTGAAGACCACAGGGCTCTATTAGTTTAGCACTGAGTCTCGTGGGCCGTTTGCTAATGGACATGCTGTAACACAGAGGAGGGCCCAGGTACACTTCCTCTGTGCAGGCCTGGAAAAGCGGCTCCTCATCACGGATATCTGGTGTACTGGATAAGATCGGGGTGGTGCTTTTGTCCTCAGTGCAGGTGTTGACCTCTCCACAATCACTATCGTGTGAAGAGAGTGACAGGTAGGAGTAAAAGTCTCCTTTGCGGAGGTGGATAAGTTTGTGGGAGTGTTCCAGAACCTTCTCTCTGATCTGAGACACAGATGTTGGATTGGAAACCTCTGTAGACTGTTGTGCTTGTGTCTCTTTGGTTTTTAGAGCCACTGATGTCATGTCAATGATCTCCATCACAAAGTCGTGGACGTTCTCGCTTTTGGTCTCCTCCACTGGTATTAAAGCAGCATGGCTGCAGGTATCTGAAGAGCTTTCCTGATGGTTCTCGTGGACGTCATGGAGAAAGGCAGCAAGCTGTTTCTGTTGGCTGTCAGCGTGTGCTGATGACTCGGAGCACTCCACCGCTGGTGAGATGGAGTGGGAAAGACATTGAGAAGTGTGACAGGGAAGTTCACCTTTTAGCTGGCCCTCGAGCAAAGACTCTTTGGAGTTCCAACTCAGCTGTTCACATGAGGATGGAGAGGTCATGATGACATTTTCACCATCTATCATATAATAGCCTTTAAGTGACACCCCCTTTCTAGTAAGCAGACTTCCCTCTTCCCATAGCAGCTGTTCATTCAGATCTTCATCCTTCACTTTGGTCTGAGTGCTCTCTACATTTCCATTCTCCATGTCATCCACAAAATGACTGATTGTGTTACTCCTGGTGGCGTCTTCGCCATCCACCTCCCTTTGACGAAGGCTCTCATTTTTAATATTTGTGTTGGCGTCTAAGAGTTTTAAAGCTGACTGGCTGAGAAGCTTCTGATTGTTGGCAGTGTTGACAGCTGACAGAATTTCTCTAGACATGGTGTCACACTGCAACTTGTCCACAAGCTTCTTTTTCTCTTTGCACTGAGATCTGGGTTTTATCCAGCTCTGAAACTCACTCTTTACATAGTCCAACCCCAGAGCAAAGGATCCCTCAGTGTACTCTTCCTCTGAGGTCACGCTGGAGTCATCATCTTTAATCCCAAGCTCTTCTTCGGTGAGCGTCAGAGTAGAGCTGGAGAGAAGATCACTGTCTTCTTCATCATCTGAGGTGCAGGACACATTGACGATCATGCTGATGCTTGTATCGGTCTCATCGGTTTGTTGCTGGCTGCAGCAATGCTTACGATAGGACGCGTTTGATTCAGCAGGTACGCAGCGGTTCATTTGCACAGCCAGATCCTCGGACGCCACAGATGAGTCTTCAGTGCTGCTCAGCTCTGTCAGAGATGCTGCTGAGCTCTCATTTATAGAGGAGGGAGTGTCAGTGGAGCGTGATCCACGCCAGAACGAGCTACTCTGGAGCGTTACATCAGAGATGCTGCGTGTCATCTTCCGAGCAAGCGGACTCTTGATGTTCTCGAGGCGTTTTAACAGTTCCAAAGTTCTTCTGCTGAGCTCCCCCGTGGGCTCCACAGTCGATCCGATGTCCCTCAGACTTTCCTTGCTTCCAGCGTCCTCTGCGCTCCTACATGGAGCAAGCCAGCTTTCCAGGGATGTGCTACGAGTTAGCGTCTCCTTGCTTAATAAAAATAATTCTCCAGCTGCACAAAGTGAGTCAAGTGAAGACCCCTGGGAGATCTGTGTCAACTCGTTTTGGAATTTTCTCTCCATGGTTAGCTTTTTATCATCTGTTATGTTGTGGGTGTCTTCAGGGTTTATGCCCTGATCTTTGAGAAGGATCTCCAATGGCTCCTTGCTGTGTTTCTTTCTATTTTCTCTGCCATTCTCTTTCTTCTTTTTCATCATATGGAATCGCTGGATTCCGTTCCCAAGGCAGAGACCATCATCAGATTCCACACACTTTTTGGCACGTTCCAAAACCCTCTCTATGTCTTCATCTGAGAATCTGTCTTCACTGATGGCTGGAGTGAGAGTCACGCACACCTTTGGATCATCGCTCTGGAAAAGCAGGCAAACCTCTGAGTTTCCTGTGTTCTCCGTATCGCCCTCGCTGACTATTCCGCTTTCGCTCTCCGATCTCCTGCTTGACTCCGACAGCAGCTCTTGCTTCTCCTTTAACAGCTCTACCAGGATATCAGGCAGGGATTCTGCAGAGGAGAATGAGGAGTCCACGCTCACCCTCTTCAACAACGGCTGCTGAACTTTGGATGAAGATGATTTTTGTTTATATTGGGGCTGATGGTAGAGTTCCACATTATGCAGACTGTACACCTGATAAACACGAGATGATGTGGTGTTCTCCTCCTCCACGCTGAGGGTTGACTCTGATGGATTCAACGGCTTCTCTGGAGGATTAAGGTGAGATTCAGATTCAGGATTCTGCTTGCTTTCACAGTCCTGTGTCTCCAGATTACTGATGGTCATGTCCATCTCATCCCATTCCCAGAAGTCTTCTGACAGGCCATGGAGGTCCATGAGTGAAGGTTCGAGGAGGTTCTCCAAAACCTGTAGAAGAAAAAAACATGCGTCAGTGAAGGAGCAAAATGTTCTTCTTTATCTCATTAATCTCATGAAATAGCTAATATGATATTTGCTTAATAAACTACCTCCTCTCTAACTGCTGGGTGCAGACACAAGATCTGATTTCAGTGTGATGGGTTACTCAATAAATTAAGAAGGGGTCAGTTATTTCTGACATCCTCTGTAATCGATTTGTTTCACACACATTTTTTTTTTCACACAAATTTTATTTTTGTGTAAACTATCCCTTTAAACTAAATCTCTACCATTATCTTTCTAGTTTGATGCCACCATCATGCAAAAGCAAACAGTCTGGATATTAACACACCAGTAACTGCACCCGTTCATGTAGTGTGTTTAAAAACACAGTATAACAAACAGTATGCGTGACCTGCTCTCTGCCCAGCGAGCGTTTCAGTCGGTTCTGCCACTGCAGCGTCTGCATGACGATGGCCTCCCAGCGTCTCTCCAGGTTAACCTGCAGGAGCTGAAGAGACTGTCGCTCGGCCTCTGAGCTCTCCTCTCCATCCAGCAGCCTCTGACAGAGCCTCAGCACGGAGGCCACGCCCCTCCGCCTGCCGCGCACCTCCACACACAGAGCCTGAGGAGAGAGGGGCGGAGTCAGCGCTCAAACACCGACACTGTGCAGCTTACACAGTTTGAGAAGATCATATTAAAGGGTTCATACGTTAATAAGATTTTGTAATTCTATTAAAGAACTGAGACTTTGAAGTCCACAAATCTAAACCTTAACTAATGCTGAAGAAGAACCTTTATTAGGTTAAGACCACTTTTTTAAGCTAGTCAGTTAAACTAGCTATCCAAACTGGAAGCCACTAACAAAAGAAAGTAAACATTGGAGTTACTTAAGGAATAATTTTTTTTAATATAATTTTAATATAATAAAAACATACTTCTTCTTAAGAACTAAAAATTAGATAAAGATTTTCCAGTTCACAGAAATGAAATTTGGTTAAAATGAATCAGATGTTTCGATGCTTGTGATTATTGTCCCAGACACACAACCAGTGATGTAGCCAGTGACCACACTACACAACTATGTCTTAAACAAATTAGCTGGTTACTGGAAAAGCTGAACTGTTTTTCAAAGCAGATGAGACAGAAAATGTAGTTGAATATTAAAAATGTTTTAAAAAGTTCTTACAACAAAGCAAACGTTAAACCATCTCTCCCTCCCACTTTATTTCATTAAACTCCAACAGCCTTAGAGTTGGTAGTGACCCAGCAGATATTCAATCAATTAGCATTAATTAGAATCTGATTAATTCCATTTGTTGATAAAGCCATTTAAAGCCACAAGCACTTGTTATCACAAATGAGTTTAACAAATGTCATGTCTGCGTTTGTTCTTGCAGTGCCTTGAGTTTCATCAGTGTCTAGTTGTATTTTGTAAAGCTGTTTTGCAACAATGCAGAACTGTGAAAAGCGTTATATGAATAAATTATAAATAAAAAAAACTGTATGAAGAAACTATCAGTGATGGTGTCAAAAATCTCTGGTGCTCACCTTGAAGTGCTGCAGCTGTTTGCTGGCCTGCAGGTCATGTTCTGGATCTTCTGCGTCCTGCGTGATGTTCTCACATGGCTGTGCTTCTGCTCTGAGGTTCAGATTAAAGATGAAGAGCTCGGTTTCTCTCAGCCAGCTCTTTAACTCCTTTATCCTGCTCTCCAGCTGGGTCACCATCCTGCTGGTGTCTGGAGACAGAAGATCACGCTGATTCTGATGGCCTGCAACTGGTTCCACATGTTCTGACAGGGTTTTCTGATTGGATGCAAACAGAGACATAACACAAGAATTAATAGATACTACTAATACATAATACATAGCACAATATGAGTAACTTTGTGGTGGTAACACACCCACCACGATCAGGTGTTTATTAACACATCTGTCAACCTGTCACCTGTCAACACAGTGTTAATAAAGAGAATAATATACAGCCCTACTCTGTGATAAGAGATGTTGTCAGCTTTACTGCCAAAACGATTTTTAACATGATTTTCTGGTTCAGTGAAAGATCTCTCAATATGAGATGCTCATCTGTTCAGGAAACACTTTTCTTTCATGACTGATGTGTTGCTCTGTGTCTTTTTTTAAATCAATTAACAGTGGTTTCTCAAACAGTAGTCCACCGTTTCATAAAGATCCTCTTCTTCTGAGATGTTGCAGTTGAAACAGTCATGTTCTCAGAATCAAGACTCACCTCCAGCTGATCCCATTTGCTTCTGAGGGCACTCAGCCGGTGGTCAAAGTCTACAGGCAGCTCGACACCGCTTCTCTTCAGAGATTCAGACCAGCCTAGAAGTTGTGTTTTCTTTGGAAGCCACATGGACATCTCCACACTGTTCCCCTGTAGACACACACACATCCATCAGAGGGTAAGATAGTTTAAATGTTTCTGTCAGTCCTCTATCTAAAACAGTAAATTTGTTATGTGACACTTTCATATGAGATGAAAGTAATGCCAACACCTTTTTTAGTTAATTTCTCTCTTTTCTCCATCTCTCTCACTCTCTTCCTCTCTCCTCCCTTTTCATTTTCTGCATCAGTAGCTACTTGATTCTAGTTTTCGTTGTCATTTATCATTATGACGAATGCGCATTTAAATGTTTAAATGAGCTGTTTTTCCCTCCTTTCTCACTGTCACGTGGCCAGCGTTCATTTTTCACTGGTGAAGATATCACGCATCATTTTAAATCATTCATCCCTTTCAGATTTTAATAGTGGCCACCAAACTGAAGATATGTCTCTTTAAAGCAAATTACACAATTTGTTTGTTGACAGCGAAATTGTTTTTTACTCCTCCCATTGGTTTAAAAAATGACATGTTATTGGTGGAGAGCGCAGACAGTGAGAGAGAAAACCTGAGTAATAAGAATTCAGAAAGGATGAGGAGTTTGGATATAATGCTAACATTAGCTACATACACAACTGACTCTTGGCCCTGGAGTCACATTCCTGGTGTAACTCAGATTAAGTGATTTACATCCCTAACCCCAGGAGATCTCTCTGACCTCAGCACACTGAAACACAGCTACATGCAGTTTTTCTAGATTCAGCTTATCCATTAAACTGAAGGTTGCTAAGGCTCTGTAACTTGAGAAAACAGAAATAAAACTGCATGAACTGAGGTGGAGATGAGATGTTTTTAAATCATTTTATGCAAACAGTGCAAAACGATGGCAGAAAGAAATCTCGTGATGCTCTCAGACTCCCAACAGCCCCTCATCCCAACAGCAGATTCTACACCCTCTCTAAATCAAAAGGGAAGTAATAACATCTTTCTTCTGCCCTGAAAATGAATCTGCAAAGAGCAGAAAACAGAAGTCAATCTTGTTCTTCTCTGATAATCCACTGAAGCTGCCGTATTAGATGTTTTGCATGAAGGGAATGTTTTAGAAAAACTGAATATGCATCAGGCACATGAAAACCTGAGAGCTGATGAGGTACAAATTGACTCAGAGCTACAAAACATGAAATTTGATGCCGAGCTGAATGAAGCTGGGAAAACCGACGATTACTTAATCAGTTTGAGGCCCTTTCATATCTTGCCAACAGCCTTGATGTGTGTAATTGGCTCCAGACAGAGAGATGCAGAGAGGAGGACAGGAGGCTGTGAGGGGTAGAAGAGACTCATTGATAGAAACTCAGCTGAGGAGGGCGAGCCAAACTCTCAAAGATGTGTGAGCGTCAGGCTTGAAAGAACAGGAAGTGAAAAGCAACATATTTATTTTAAAAAGAAGGGAAACGTGAAGCCTCCATTTGGATGTGATTCCTCACTGCTTATGTAAAACAGACGCCTTATGAAAAATCGCTTTGCAACAAAAAGCACCAACAAAAGCCCTTGCAACACTGTTAATTGTCACCATGGTGACTAGAAGACTAAGCCATTTTATAGCTCAACATTATAGAGACAGGAGTTTATTTGTGTAAATATTTCATTGGTTATAATTCACCCAAGACCCAAAATACTCCATAACAACTATTTTTAGGACCATATGCTTCAATCATTTACTCACCCTCATGTCATTCCAAACCCGTTTGATTTTTTTCCTCTGTGGAACACAAAAGAAGATATTTTGAGAAATGTCTCAGTGGTTTTGTGTCCATACAGTGGAAGTCAGTGGGTGCCACTGTTGTCTGCTTACCTACATGCTTCAAAATATCTGCTTTTGTGTTCCTCAGAGATAAAAGACAGACAGGTTTGGAATGACATGGTGTTCATTTTCATTTTTGGGTGGTTCTGTCCCTTTGATTGTCATGAAACTGATGTCACAATGCAAAAATGCGAAACCTTGTAATGTTCATTTTCTCAATCAAAATTCAATTTGTCATCTTTTGATTTTGTTCCAGACTAACTGAGTTACATTCAGACAACTGCTTCATTGAATGACACCTGTTCTGACGTCTGATATAACTGTGAGTACGGCCGTCTCTCTGACTGACCTGCTGCCAGTTAATGCTTCAGGTGTGTTGCTTTTCAGCCCCTTACAATGCTGTCACAGATCCCCACAGGAAGTTCATGCCTCATGCCATTGAACAAGGAACAAAAGCACTATTTATCTGAGTCCCGGTTCTGGAGCTCAGCTGTGAGTTTGAGCAGGAGGGGCTCTCATGGAACCATGCTCAAAGCCCACCTCTACTGAGCGTGACAAACACAGGAATAATGCCATCAGCCAAGATCTGCTCAGCTGCAAACTGAAGCCATGAAGCAAGAAACCACAGCGGTGGAATTCAACTTCACAGCGCATAGAACTACAGCTCTTCTGTAGTTCAAGATACTGAATGAAACTTCTACTAAAAGAAACCATTTAGAGAAACAGATGCTTACTGCTCTCTCTCTCTCTCTCTCTCTCTCAGACAACTCTCTCTCTCTCTCTCTCTCTCTCTCTCACCACTGAACAATCATTCAACACAGTTTGACCTGTATGAAACATGACCTCTGACCTCAGGTCTATTGTACAGTGATTTCAGTTTCATCTGTCACTGATGATATAAACTCACAGTATGGAGACAATGAAGCCATTCATTCAAATATTCATTCAAGACTGGCACAACTTCTGTTTTAGTGCAGCTTTAAGACCGCCCACTTACTTTAAACATGTGACGCTGCTGTTCCTCTGACATCATCAGACCGTGGCTGTCTGTCACTATGGACTCCATGTCCATCAGCCAATCCCAGAGCTCCTGGTACTCAGCCTCAAACTCTGATAGGCTAGAGGAAAAAGTACAATGTTGGACAATTACTTTAAGATGTCAGAGAGTTAGAGAGCTCAAGGAATTTAGTTTTTAAACAGCTGCTGAGGCACAATGTCTTAATTAAACTTGACTTCATCTCACTGTTCCTCAACAAAGTCAAACAAACTTTAACACTTGAGCTTTGCTTAGAGTTTTGCCTCAGCAGGACGTTGGTTTTACATTTGTGCAGCAGTCGAGGGCTCAGCCAGGCGCTCAAACAAAACACAGTTGGGGAATATGTGAAAATTTTCTCCATGTTTGTACAAAAGACATTTATCAGAACAAAACATCCAAGACAGCAAATTAGAAACATTCAGATGTGTGGAGAATAAGTGATATTAAAACTCAATATTCTGTTTGCCAGTTAAACACACAAACAACACTTCTGTATTCCTGCACACTATATTATTATTAAAACTTTTATTTTTTATAACTCCCTCAATAACATAAATCTAAATGTAAAACAAACTCTCAGAGCATCCAAACAACATTAACAATTCTGAGATCTCAGCACTCAGATCTGTTTACTGTCAGCCCCGGCCCCACTCAGCCCCACCTTCACCCTTGTGACAGGGGGAGGTGTTTCGATTCATCATCAGACCCAGCTGCACACTTCACACTTGGGTTGTCCACTTATACTGACACCCCACACATCATATATGAAGTTTTATAGAAAGAGCTCTTTCATTTATGACCATATAACATCTGTTCATCCCTGTCTGTGATGTTTCTACTGTCTGTTTAGTTCAGGGTTTGTGTTACTGAATGGCAGGAGTCCCGTCTGTATCGGGTACGAGGGGGGCGGGCTGTAGAGAGGCACTGCAGGCTGTTGAATTCGACAGCATCTCCCTTAAGATGTGTTTCCATGCAAAGAGTCAAAACCATGAATCTCTGAGCAGACAGCCCATCATTAAAATTCAAAGGATCATTACGGGTTTATACCACCAAATAAATCATTACAACGAGAAGCTTAAAAGGATTAAAACGATTTTGCTTCAAAGCCAAGACGAGCAGTCCAGCCTGAACACTGTGATTAACACCTAAGACTCTTACTGGATGAGAGAAGGGGGACAGAGAGGACAAGCGAGAGAGAAGAAATGGCCTTCCAATCGGAAGACATTCCTCATTTTAGTAAAGGATGATGCTGGTTTCTTTCTGAGGTTATAAAAGAATGTGCATTAAGAAACATCAGACAAAGGTTACATCAGGTCTTTAAAACAGCCCTGAGGATAAAACAGCAAGATGTTCATCAGAACAAAACACACAAGACTGTGAATGTACTTCAGAAATGTACCTGTATGATAATCTATAGACTCACGCCTATACAGCCATGAAACTTACACACAAAACCAGATTCAACGTTTTAGCATTAAAAGGGAAGCTGTGATCTGGGAGGCGTGGCCTACATGAATTCTGACGGTACCTGTTGGATCTGGACATCCGGGTGAAGTCAACGCTTCTGCTGTTGCAGCTGTACTGTTGACTCCTCAGTTTAACTTTCATCTGATCCAGAACATCTTTCTGGGCTTCTCGATGGCTTTGCTGAATGATGAGATCCTGCAGACATCAGAACAGAAGATATTTAGATAGATATTACCGCAGAACCCTCGACAGAAACAATTACCTCAACATCACTGACTCATCTTCAAAAACCATTCAAAAATAAAAAACCCTCAGAACTGAATCAGATCAACAGAAAGATGCTCTTGTTTTATTTACTGGGCGGGTATGAAACGCGCTCGGGCGCTTTGCTCATTTGGGAGAAAATGAATTGAATGTAACTGGGAGCTGTAGAAAATTAGAGGTGTGTGTTTGGTTTGAATATTTCAACCTGCTTCAAAAATCCCTCGACTTCACGACAGATTTAGATGAAGATACTCTGAAAGCTGAGCCAAGCGCTCCAGGCAGGTGTTACATGAGAATCCATTCATTTAGGTAATTAACATTAGCCACCGTTTTAATTAACATGCAAAGTAATTAGCAAATAATTCAGTAACATAAAATCTGATCTCATTTCAAATGAGGAGATGTTGAGCTGACATAGATTCTGTGAGGTTTGGGGAGCAGAAATGAGTTTGTGTGTGTGTGTGTGTGTGTGTGTCAAACTTTGATCAGCGAGGGGTTAACAGTGGTTGAGAATCTTAACTTGAGCTTTGACAGCTAACTAGTCCTGACATCTCAGCAGCCTCCCTCATCCCAACCAGTACAACCACCTTCAAACAGCTGTCAGATAAATGACCTTGTGTTTCATTAACTGATCATTAAATGGATTTTCATGAAAATGCTGGAAATATTGATTAACTCCATCATCTCTTCAGCCCTCAGACGAGAAAAACCTGAAGATCTGTTTATTTAGAGAGGAGAGAATGAGATTGAATCTACAGCTTCTTACTTTTTCTGCTGTCTAAGCAGAATAAAAACAGAGGGGTTGATTTTGTTTTGATGTTTGATGTAATTATTTTGAAATCCATTTTTGCTCACCTTAATATTTAATATAAATATATTAAAATATAATTAAATCTTCTGTTCTGGCAGGAAGTGGAGAGCCCAGCACACGCTGAGGCTGACAGTGTTTGGCTGTTTTTCCTGTCACGTGTACGTGAGATGAGAGCGTCAGACAAACAGCAGTTGAAAATGAGTCGAGGTCATTCAGAGAGACGGGGTGGAACCGTCATATTGTTCTTAAGAATAAACTGCTGTCCTAAAACTACTGTCATATTGTAGATGCTGCTACAGGGTCTCCTCACCTGCTGACAGACAAACTAATTCTGCATAAAATCAAATATTAAACTTAATCTTTATCTTTTCTTATCTGCAGTAAACTGTTACTGAGAGAAGACTGTTGGTTATTAATGATTTGCCTCCCTCCTCACTTTCTGGTCTTCCCTACAGTTTAATTAGCAGCAAATAACTAAACTACACAGCATCCCCTGAGGATCACTGTCTCCAGCATCCAGCCACATTCAAACTTTATGGTCTTGAGAAGATCATTCAGACGGCACGATGTGAGAGAGAGACGCGGGTGCGAGCATGTTTCCAGCTATAATAACGAAGCGTTATGACTGTTGAGAGAGACGCAGTCTGTTTGTACACATTAATGGTGTTCTGGGACAGATTTTGAGTCTGGGTGCAGCAGTATTTATCACCCCACTGACAGTTAACATTGCTCATTTGCGGGTCGTTTTTTAACCAAACTAATTAACGAGTGCAAACGACACCTGCTGTAGTGAAGCGTCAGGAATTAATAGCAAACAGGAGAGTTATCACTGAAAACAAGCACCACAGACTGTTTATTCAGTAAAACATGCATCCACGGGTCGTGCTTTATCAGAGGATGAAGCTGAGATGCAGACAGATGGAGAGATTCTGGGTTTGGATATGGGACAGGGGATCATGAATGGCCAGGTGTGTGGCTTTACCTTCGGGCTGTCGTGATGATTGTGGACTTCCTGTTTCTCGCACCTCTCGCCGGACAGGATGTGGAATTTGATGGTGTCCAGTGTGCGCAGCAGCCAGCTGTGTTGACGCCGAATCTGCCTCTGTAACTCCTGCCACTGATAC
>JAZGTK010010824.1:0-16098 GCA_036877625.1 Ambastaia sidthimunki | reverse complement strand
GTGGCTCCAAAACCGTGATTTGAACCTAACTCTGGCATTGGAATATTGTCACACCCCTTTGTTTTAATTGACAAAAGCGCCGTCTCAGTTTTCAGCTTTGTAGTTCAGGCATTACTATCTCTAGTTTAGATGCTTTGTGCTGAGCAGGTAGTTTTGCAGATGTGTACCGCTGTGTATTTTGAAGGCTGTGTTCTAATAGGTAGTTTTGACTCTGTGTTTTACTGTGTGGTTTAGAGGCTGTCTGGCTCAGATGCTGTGCCCTGATGGATGTTTTGGTTTCTGCATTCTGCTGTCTAGTTTGGACTCTGTGTTCAGCTGTGTAATTTAGACAATGTGATCCGCCATGGTCGGTGCGTCACTTTAACAATTCTGTTCTTATCTTTCTGAGCGAGGAACAGCCCTTGCTGTGAAACAATGATGTCATGGTAGTCCTGACAACATCTCATGGCATCCGGCCAAGCTCTCTGAAATCTGTGATGTCATTACACCTTACACATGCAAACTGACCATCCCACTTCCTGACAATTTGTGACAAGGGAATTGGATTTAGAGCCGTCAGTCTGTCTAAGGTCTACAGGAATAAAAAGCTGTCTGTTTTCAGTCTGACAGGGGATGTAAGGTTTCTGTTTCTTCTTGAATCCTACTGAGTTTCTGTCTCAAAGAGCAAAGAGAATTTCCTCTGTGATGTGTCTGGTTTACAGGGATCTGTTTCTAGAGCAAAGACATATGGGAGACAAAACTAGATGGATAGACAGAAATCAAAGGAATCGATAGAGACTTTGATAAAGAGAGAGTGGTGGTGGCCCAGGCACCTGTATCAACATCTTGAAGCTGGCTTTCATAAATCCTGTGCTGTGGTGGGCCCAGTGCTCTGGGCAGTTGTAGGAGGGGAGGGCAGCACTGACTCTTTAAAACAGGAAGTAGCATGTAAGCAGCACACATGGGAAATTCAATCCCAGACAATTCATGAAACATGTGCACTTAATTCTTCTGCATGTGAAACTTCTTTAGTAACTGTATGTTTAAAGGAAAGAAAAGCTGATTAAGTGGAGGAATTTAATTATTGACAAATAATAGAGTTTGATGATTACAGCTACCATGATGACGATTATTGCTGTAAATTGTGAATTGTGCCAGTTACTGTATTACAGTATAACTCATAAATATTTAAATATAAATCATATATCATCAGATCATATAATCATGCAGCTGTACTATTTACAATATGCAATGTACTATTTACATGATACATATCATGATTACAAAACCAAGGCTAAAATTTACGTTTATTGTGCATGAAAAAGGGAGAATATCCTGTGTTTTATTTATCTTACTTTTCCATCATCAGCAGTATTTTAGCATTTGTTAGCATGTGTAGGGCAACATGTTCTCACTGATTTAAGAGAATATTAACTTACTGATGAATCATAAGCAAGTCAACTAAAGGCACCAGTGCTTGTGTCCTACAATAAAAAAAGAGCATGCTGTAGCTTTCATACTATATTCCATGGACATGTTTCTGGTGATGGAGCCAGAACCCGATTTGGCTGTGTTTCACACGTTTCCACTGAAGAAATGGTGAATCTGGGTTGGAAAAATTTGGTTCTGTACTGGCACCTTAAACTTGCTGATCTCAAACCAGTAACCACTAATGTCAGAGCGGGGGGAGGATAATGTCACATAACGCTTTTCAGAACAATAACAACTTAGTTTGACTAGATCTGATACAAAACAAGAGTCTTGACATTAAACTGAGTATTAAACTGATTGATTGCCTGTTAATATTGTCTCCAGTCATTTTTAGTAAAAAGACTGTATTTACAAGCATTTCTGTTTGATCACTTTATGTAATTAAATAGCTTCTGCTAGCTAAGCCAGCTCATGACAACATAAAGAATTTAACTACTTTGATATTAAAAAGTGTTCTCAGTTTTATGATTTTTATTTTAATTGCTATATTTTAAAGTTGTTTCAGACTTTCAGACTGGGATGCCAATATTGAGGCTTTCCTTACTGCTAGAGTCTGGCTTTACAGTATATATTATTATGTCTTCAATACAGTAGAAAAGCTCTGGTTTGGATCACTTTTGAGGTTCTTGGATGTGGTTGATACTTGTTTGGGCTTGTAAGAGGCATAATTTAGTTCTCTCTCTCTGTCTCTCTCTCTCTTTCTCTCTCCAAGCATGTGATCTCATGGCCTCCCTGTGCTGGATTATTTTCCTCTGTGATCAGTGAAAATATACATGTTCTCAGACTGGAATGTACAGGCTAACATGTTGCAGACTCTAACTCTCCCTGTACCTCTCTCTTCCTTTTGCTCTCTCTCGCTCTCTCTCTCTTTCGCTCTTTCACATTCTCAATTTCACAAGTACAAAGCAGAATGTACTTACCAGCTGAGACGTTTTCTGTTCAGTCTGATAGATGTTGTGGTTTAGACTCTGCTATGAGCCGTTTGGACTGTAATTAGTTTGAGAGGCTTCTGCAACCACCTCAAAAAGTGAAATATTGTTGATTTTGGCTTGGGGTGCTAACTGAGGTTTGCTGGGACTATACACACATGCACACACACCAACTCAAACATTAGTGAATCTTCATGATCTGACCATATGGACAACACGGCTCGGTTTCAACATATCTCTTCCACTGCATGTCTGCTTTATCTCTCTCTCCCCCACACACACTCATCATTTCCTCATCAACTTGGTCTTCTGCTACCAGTCCTAATATTTTCTCGTACCACTTAAAATATTTCATTCAGCTTCGTGCTTGACGTCAATGTGGCTGGATCAAAGTCTTTCTTGTCCAGCCACTTAAATATATTGTGTTATATATGTATGCCTTTCCCTGTTATTAGTGTAATCATGATATTTATGCTAGAAAAATCAATACCTGTGCTTATAATGTGGTTTGTTCTGTGATTTCCATACAACATTGTCATTTAGAAATGTAGAAAACCCACCGTTAATCTGTTAAGATATTCACTTGTAATGTCATAGAGCTACAAAAAATATAATTGTTATAATTATGTGTGATGCATATTCTTTGCAACTCAAATAATAGATTAGAAAACTTTTTCTAAAACAAAAAAAGAAAAAGCCAAAAGGTTCATTTCACAGGCACGAACTACAATTTGCTACTTGCTGGTTGGTTGCAGGTGGACAAAAATATGTGTGTAGTACAGAGTTTGTCTTTAGTATTTTTTTACAATTTCCAAGATAAGGAAGACTGTACGTTTTCGATTCTAATAATTACTAGGAGTGAATAGTAATAATTCATCAATGTTTAGGAGTACGCTGACATATTGATAGCCTCAAAGCTAACACGCATGGACTAAAAGCGGCAAATTTAGCTTTCATTGGATCTTTAAAGTGTTGGAATGGAATTTTAACAATTTCCTATTGCTTATTAATGTCCATTCTTAAAATTCTCAGTCAAACTCTGGTCATAGGACAAATAGACCATTCATCAGTCTCTCATAAATGGTGCAATCAGTCAGTTAACGATTATTATTTTAGTTTCTCCTCACAGCCTCAGAGCTGTCAGTCTGTCAGCCATGCTGCCTAGAACTAAATCAACATGACTCTGACCTGAGTCATTTCCCACCCATAATAGGATATGGACACAGCCTCCTGCTGAGGGATTGGTGCCTTTTGCAAAATGAATGCTCTGCCTTTGTCCTAAAAAGCAAACACACACACAGACACACACATTTGCAAACAGAAACAGGAAAAGTTGTGCTGCAGAATTCTTTAAGTGTGTTTGTCCAAAGTACTTTAAGAGAAAGTGGTCCATCAGAATTCCCAGACAGTTTTTCAACGTCCAGTAACTTCACTGGGTAATGAGGCAGTTTTCCTAAGCTTCCCAGGAATTCCCTTCCACTGTTTGCGATGTTACTGTGTCAATATAGTTGTGTTTTCTTATTTCTCTGTCTCATTCTTTGTTTATAGTTTTACATTACTGTCCTATAAATAGATCTCCTGGTAAAGTCTGTTGTGTGTTTTTGTGTATGTGTGTGTGTCCACCCAATTATTGAGGGCAGTTTGTAGAGGTCTACACAAACATACCACACATACAGGCAATTCTTTTTCTCCATTCTATTTTCTTCCCAAAAGTCAAGACAGAGTAAATGGTGTCAAAGGTCAAGCATATTAAACGCCCACCCACTCTGATTACATGTGTTTTTTTCGCTCTCTCTTTTCTCTCTCTCTGGGAAATGTTGTCTAATTGAAGTCGTTTTATCTGTTTGGGCTGCTGGTATTTAGTTTTTACGTCATGCCAACCAGATGGATTCAGAGAGAAAGGCTCTTTATTCAGGCCTTATAAGGATGCGATGCAGACAGATCTCACTTTTAACATTAACGCTTGCCATCTCTCTTGTTTCTCCTTCACTCATTTTTTTCTACAGAACCAGACGCCTCATAAATAATGCTGACACTTACGCAAGCACTGTTGCTGGATTTTATCTTAATATATTGTATCTGGATATTATTTAATCATGAATAAAACTCTTCTGAGCCCATAGATACTCCCAGACAAAATCTGAAATCAAAATCTATAAATATAAATCTATATATTTATTTAATATATATTACAGCTATGAACTCATCACTGATCATTATTGTTGTTGCATAGCAACGCTTTGTTATTGTTTACATATCAGACTATACTTGACAAACTAGTCAACCTCACTAAACAATTAGTTGGGCAAATTGTCAATCATGACCAATCCCCAGTGGAGGATTCAGCAGAGTTCAGCAGAAGACACATGGGCTCTGGTTTCAGACCTTCTTGGTTCTTCATCAACTTCATCGTCCTTCAGTAATTGCTCATCCAGTTGTAAAGCAACCTGTCATTTGAAATCAGGTTAATTCCTCTTGAGATGGGTGTGAGTGTTTTGCATGTTGCACAGACACTGTGTGTAATAACACATTCCAGAACACGTTCTTCAGGTTGGGTTTTAAAAAAAGGACGCAGGCGTTTTATTCAGCATTCCTGCCTGTCAGAAAATTTGAACATGAACACAAAACATTCAGCTGCCAGCCTAATGTGCCAGTAGACAATAAAAAAGAATTCCAAAGATGTTACAACGTTTCTCTATTCTTCTCTTTAATCTTCACTCATTCTTCCCTCCCCCCAGTTGTCTTTCAGTCTTTCTCGTTCTTTTCTTCCCTCACGCAAACGCTTTTTCGTTCATCATCTTTTTAACCTTGTACCTCGTTGGGCGTCCCGCATTCCATGTGTTTAATTTGGGGCATTCCTTTCCTTCGCTCGCAGACAAAACAACAACAACAAAGAGAGAAAATTTTTTGGACCGTGAGCCCCCCTTCTAATCACTCACAGGAAATGGTTTCCCGTACAGCATGAGAGAGGGAGAGCAAAACAAGCTTTGGATGTGTCGTTGAGGATTGCTTATGCTCTGGTAGGTTTCAGCTTTAATGCTTTTGTGCTTTGTGGCTCTACTTTAAAGCCCTCATACAAAAATCACACCGGAGTTTTGTGGATTGTAGTTGTGGATTGTGTAGTAGTCGCATTATTGTTGTAGCATCTAGTAGCTTGTGCACTTGTTGAAGTTAATCAAATCAACATTTTAACATTGACAAAGTTTCTTTTTTGGAAAAACTTTAATGCCTGTTTGAAGTTGTGCTACACAGATTTTTGTCCAAAGCAATGCTCTATAAAATGAGAATAGTTTATTACATTATATGTATAATATTAAAAAAAATAATTTTACATTTATTCATTTAGGAGATACTTTTTTCTAAAGCGACTTCAAAGCCATGTTTTGTGACATAACTAAAGACTATTAAAAATAAATAACCATTAGTTAGTGAAACGTAGTCATGACATAACTGAAGGATTACTGTCTCTTCAGGTAAAACAAGAACTGGTTTCTCGTCTCTGAGCTCATGGAACTTCTCAATTGTAGTTCTTCTACTGAAAGACTTTAAACATCGTAACTGATTTAAAAAGATTGATACTTGTATAACTTTCTCTTCCTTCAACAAGTGGCTTCAACATTTAAAACATTCATATAATGAGAAATAAAGTTTAGTAAAGAACAGTTATGTGTAGACAACATCTCTTTCTCTCGCTCTCTCTCGCTCTCTCTGTCTCTCTCGCTCTCCCATTACTCTGCATGACTGCACAGTTCACTCAATTATTAATACTGTAGATCTACAAACACACACATAATTAGTATTAAACCAGAGAAACAGAGGGAAAGTAAAAACCTGATACAGTAGGAAGGAAGTGTTCCTACAACAGAACACTAGTGTGTATACATCTGTGTGTGTTTGTTTGTGTTCCTCTGGCAGATCTTTGTTTATTTTGGCCTGCCTCTTACAAACTGTTTACTTGTAAAGTATGAAGGAGAGCAAAACTTCCAAACACACTTTACATCCTCAACTGTCCCTCAAAAGCATTTGTTGTCATATGTTGAAATTCTCTGGGAACAAATTTAACCCCAAACATAACAACACAAACTTGCTAATGATTCTTGTTGTTTTGCACACTGACAATATTAATCTTTCAAAAAAGATTTTGTCTTACATATGTTCTTAAACGTCATGGACAATCAGTCAGATGATGTTAAATATTTAGATGAGGAGAAACTGGAGTGTGTCCTTACACTGAGAGAAATTAGAGAAAGAGAGTATTGTGTGTCTGGTTACAGCAGGAGCACAGTGAGAATAAGAAACAAGAACTCAATACTCCATAGCTTGTGTGTGTGTGTACTGGTATATGTGGTTTACAAGGACGTGTGTGTGTGTGTGTGTGTGTGTGTGTGTGGAGGGAAGGAACAGTGGCGCCGGGTTTAGAGGAAGTCACTCACAAAGGGTTCAGTTGGACTCTGGGACCATATACAAACTAACAAACCATTTCCTATTCACAATTGTGCACACTAACATACATATGCACACACTTTTGGGATACGTTAACTAATAATAATGAACCTTTTCTTATCTTGCTGTCTATCAGGAAAGAGATGATGAAACACAAACACACTTTCCAGAAATGCATCTATTCAGAGAATGTCTGTAAAGATGACTCAGTCATTAATACTGTACAACTGTAAACACATACAGTACGAGATGATACAGCAAACCCATCATGTCCAGGTCATTGTAAACTTGGCTGTTGGTTGTTTCTAGGGCATTACTAGGCAGTTGCTGGATGATTGTTAGGGTCTTGGGTAGTTGAAAGGAMATTGCTGCATGGTTGCATACTGGCCCGAGTCAAAAGATATTCTTAGTGTAAAATAACTAAGTGTTTCAAAGTCTGAGTTTGTTTCATATGTTTATTTTGTGCACCTGATAAAGCTGAACTTTTCAAAAAGTAGAATTGCACATCTATTTAAACCTTTCTTCACAGACATTGTTATAAAGTAAAATAAAAGTTAAAAATTAAAGTAAGCGTTAATGATATTTGGGGGGAACATGAGACTTTAAATAAGCAAATCCATGTACTAAACCAGTTGTCTGGGTCATGTGTCAGTTATGTAACTTGTTTGGGGGGAGCTTTTTGACTGACCAATGGCAGACAAGGTGATGACAATGGCTGACCAATGGTGACACTAGTGCTGTATAAATGACACACTTCGGCTTTATTAATAAGTAATGGATTTTATTGACCTTCAGTGCCTTCACTCAGGAATGCAGCACTGCCTCAGTATTGTATGGTTTTGCATTGTTGGCATAACACGTTCTTGTAGCTTGTTCACAATTCTGTACCTGCCATGTGTTTTCTGTTCTAGCTGTGTAATGTTGTGTAGTACTTCTGTTGCTAGGTGTTTGTTTATGGAATCTGAACTGTGTCCGTGTGTTTCTCTCATTCTTTTATGTCAGTCATAATCAATCAATAACCTATTCACGTTTCATCCGTGTGGCGGTGTGGTTGTGTCTGACTGGCAGAGTCATTTTTTCCTTGGCTCCTGTCTGTAATAGATGTTAGCAGTGGATCACAGCAGAGTGAGAAGACTGTTTTCTAAATTTGTTTTTATTTCCTGAGACCTGGTTCTTTTTTCGGATGGTAATATTCCCAGATTTATTTCGAGCAGTACTGCTGGAGTGTGTTACAGATCTGCTGTAATCCCTGAGCAGTGTAGACGGCTAAAGCAGGTCAGAGATTGTTTCTGTGTCACTCAGAATGAGACCAGGAACTGGTTTACAGGTCATTTTTTATACTATACGCTGAATATACTCTATCACTTGACTTGAAAGGCAGTCAGTTTATGACTTTAGAGATTAGATTGGCTGGGAGAGGTACTTGAATCAAACACACAGAGTTCAGTTCAATGACCCCACCTTTAAACCATACCTCATTGTTACACTTGTTTGCTTAGCACAACGTAGCATACATACAGACACATACGCATTTCCTCTTTATTGAATGGAACGTATGCATTAGTTAACATTGTTATTGTGTACCTGCTCACTCTGAGAAAAGAACTGAAAGTTTGTGTCCATGTATGTGTGAAAAAGACATTAGATTAGATGTTGGTTTATAATATAGTACACATTGTTTTATTCAGTCCCTTGACTTTGCCCTTCTTGTTCACAATGCCAAAAATAATTAAAATCTCCATTTGAGATGACATGGCGTTTGACTTAATGGTTTTCAAACAGACAGGAGGTATTGGGTCTGTCATAGTGTACACTTCCTCTGACAGCTGTTATATGGCAAAGCAATGTGTTATACAGAACACACATATAAACAGTTTTGTTTCAGCCCTTGGATGACTGTAAACTGCAGTTATTCACTGCATTGGCTTTCAGTATAATGTGTGATGTATTAAATCTGCTGATTCTGAGGACATTCCTAAATTCACAGACACTGCCTGCAACTTTTTAGATACGCCAGTGAAATTTAGTATCCCGGCTTTATAGGGACCTAAACTGTATTTATAGAAATGCACATTTAATGGAAACGATTACAAACAAACACACACACACTGATGAAGCGTCTAGACTTAAAATGTCCACCAAAACTCATATAACAGTGTAAATACTGCTCAAGTACCTGCATTTATAAAACAGTTGTGGCTAGTCTGCACAGTTTTCTTCTCTTCAGACTTAACTGTTTGTTTAGTGTGGATGTTGGGCTCAGAACAGAGCTTTTGAGTTTTGTTTGTCTGTTGGGGTCAGTGAACCGGTTGCTGCATTTGTCTCTGTATTTATTAGAACGGAAGAGTAAATGTTTGGGTTGCTGTAGAGCCGGCGAGTCTCTAAAGAGAGACACATAAATAAAGAGGAATAAACCTCTAATGAACTTCAAAATACAGAGATAAATAAAATGCATTAAAACAAACTTGTTTCAGAGTCTCAGCCTGTCTGATATGCACAGTTTCCCTTCCCAGGTGAAGAGGGTTTTTGGAAAGTGCTCTGTGTTTGTTTAGACTCCAGCATGTTTTCTTCTGTTGTCTAGGAGATGGGAGAGAGTATTTTTGATGTTCTAGGGAGGTGGAGGGAGATGTGAGACAAGAGTTAAGAAAGATAAATGGAGACAATGAAAGATTATAGTCCAGGGTCTGTAAATACTTTACATGCTGGTTCTGTTTGTATTTATGTAGGGTTGCCACATGGAGACCAAATACACCAAGCATAAATAACCACACACAAACACACACTCAGCAGATGAGATCATGTGGACACAGCCATGTTAATAAACCATGAGCTCCTTCTACCATCCTGATGCCAATAATCTACTTTAACTTTATCTGCTTTTTCAATAATCTACTTCTGCTTTCTACTTTTCATAGCAGCAAGAAGTCTAGACTGTTTGATAAATCATCCCATTTAGTTTTAGTAGTGTTTACAGCTAACCAATCAGAATGAATCCAGATCACATTTGTTTTAAATCTGAATGCTACAATTCACACATTAATCTATGTATCTACATGTGCTACTCATCATATAAAATGACGACTCATCTAAAGGTCCAAACAATCTAAATTTACATTTATCTCTCACCAGTTTTTGTAGCCCTGCTGTTTGTCAGTTCAGGCACGTAGTCCCACTAAAACATCAAACTTCCCATCCTTACTTTTCCATCTCTCTAAACGTGGCAAAGAGAGGGAGAGAAAAAATTGACACGACTGCACAGGAAACAACAAACTGAACATTATAGGCTGGTTTTCGCTTTCATGGAAAAGCTAAAGAAATTGCTGCTTCAAGCTTTCAGGTTGCCACTGTTTTGTGGCTTGTTAGTTTCTGCCAGAACAGCACAAGTTCAGAAGAGGCCAAACACATAATCATCTCTCTTTAATAAAATTTCATATAGGTTAAGATTGTATCTATTAATAGATTGCCAGTGCCTACAAATTAAACAATTATAATGATCTGAATGGATCTATTTGTGTGATGGGTGTAGATCATGTGGTTGGAAGGGTTATTGTTTAGCGCATGATGCTTGAAGGTGTGGCAGAAGTCTTTCTTTCTCATATTTTATGTGTATTAGTATCTACCTCACCTTGCAGTGATAATTTTTTTTATTTCTATTGGAAGCCATGTTTGTTTGTACCTTCTTAATAGTAGATTTTACTGTCTCTCTGTTCCTCTTTCTTCTCTTACTGTCTCTGTTTCTCTCTCTCTCTTACCCTCCATCTCTCTATCTTTTTCTTTTTCTCTCCATCTCTCTCTCTCTCTCTCTCTCTCTCTGTGTTGTAGGTTGTGATTGGCATGATTTTTAGGTTTGAGGGTTTATTAAGGGATGTTTATAGAGAATAAAGAGCTTCAGACTTCCCAGCCAAACTAATGTCAAGTGCAGGGGAATGTCTTTTTCCTCTTTTCTCTGGGGAACAGAATGTTAAGGCGGCCAAAGGATCGTGTAGCGTGGCCGGGACTAATGATATGGTGTGTGATGGCTTGTGTGGTGCTCGTAAGAAAAAAAGAGAGTGTGTGTGAGAGAGACTAAGCTAAAAAAAGCAAGAGAGAGAATTATTCCCTTTCTTTTTAGGTGTTTAAGTGTGGCATCAGTATCTGTGTATCTCTGTATTTTTTTTCTTTGAGTCTGTTTTCTATTTTTTTATTTTAATGCTCTTGAAAGAAAGTTACTCTACTGCTTATTGTACAGATGAAAAATAACTTGTCATGTAAAATCTCATGTCTTGTATTCTATCCTGAGCTCTAGTTTTTGCTGGGTGCTAGTATATTCCAGTATGTTCCACCGTGAAGATTATAGTTCTTTTTTTTTTTCCCAGGTTTTCAGTGATAACTTTCACCCCCTATCCCTCGCCAACTATTATAATTTAGTCATTTACAGTGCCAAATGTGTCTATAGCCCCTTTCACACATGCTGTCTTTACTGGTAATGTAATGTAAAGTCATTCTGGTAATTTGCTGCTAAATTACCAGCATTACTGTCTGAAAGCGGTACTCTCTTCGTCGAAATGTTTCACAGAAACAGCAGGGAGTGAATGTGTCGAGTCCCACACAAATTTGTTAAATATTATCCACTGAATAAATGAGCCTTGCATGAGAGCAATAATGACTTCACTTCAGTGTCCCAAGTGTAGACTGATACTGTTAAACTGTGTTTGCACATATGTGTGTTTGGCAGTGCTCTCTCTAAATCTTTGTCTTTGGTAGACAGACATAGACCATGCATGTTTGCTCTTTCGTGTATTCAAATCATTTATGTGTATAGTCCTGACCTCAGAAGCCTTTCACTGTGGAATCTTACTGAAGTGATTATGAACGTCATGTATAATGGAAATCTGCCTTAAATGTGCTGAACCTATTTCCTGCTTGGCTAGTACATTTATTGAATGACTCGTTTCCTTTCTGAACCCAGAGGTACTGCTGCCTGTGCCTCACACGCCATAAAATTATAAGATTAAGAAAGTATTATGACAGAATTCCTGCTATCCACATACAACAACTCATTACTTTGGGCCTGTCTCTACGTCGGTGGGCCTGCCAGTCCAACAGTCATATTGAAATTCACTTTAGATTGAGTTGTATAAAGTGCTCTGTTACCTCTGGACCTAATGATACTGCATCTGTGTTCAGTGTATGTAATAGGAAATTTAATAACATCTCTGGGTTTTTACCAAACAAGACCAGAACAACTGAAGCGGTATTTTGTGTTCAGTGAAGAACTTCTACCAGTGCTTTGCACATAAAACTTTATATGTGTTATTTCGAATGTGTATGAGATTGAGAACAGTACTTTCAAGTTATAAGTAGCAACATTTTACAATTTAACAATTTTAACTTAAAAGTTAAAATATTAAGCTGATATTAAATCTCAAAGCAGACCATTGGCAATTACAGACTGCTGTTATTATCATTATTTGTTTTCCTAAATACCCAATTGTTTCTGTTTAGACATTTACATTAATTCTATTAATTTGTTTTTCTCTTTTAGGAGATCAAAACTCACATGGATCACCAGTGACAGTGGAGACTAAAGAAATTCAAAACCTTCTCGCGGAGGTAGAAGTGGAGACATAGGAGGCAACTTCAACCCTATTCTTTACTATTTCTCAAAGGAATACCAGAGACACTTTAAAAACGCCACCATACAAATGTGTACCTCTCCATCGACTAACCATAAAGACCTCACAGTGGATTAGTATCAGGTATAAAAAATGACAGACACAACAAATCGCCACCTGCGACACAAATTGCAGAGCTTGGGACGACGTCTGGATGAACTTGAGGAGGCCAGAGGCAAACTGCAAAAAGCTGAAGATGAACTTCTTGACATTCAGGACAAAATCATTCAGGCTGAGGGGAGTACTTCCTCTCTTCTCACTGATGTGGAGGCAATGCGGAAGCGATTGCTCAGAATTGAAGGAAAAGATGAAGAAGTAAGGAAAGCAGAAGATCTTTGTCGTGAGGTTAGGGAAAAACTAGATCAGGAGGAGAATCTTACCAAGGAGCTTAAGACAGAGATTGAGCAACTTCAGCGCAGAATGTCTGAAGTTGAGAAGCTTGAAGAGGCTTTTGGTAAAAGCAAATCAGACTGTACACAGTTGTGCCTTAGTCTTAATGAGGAGAAAAACTTGACCAAAAAGCTGTCCTCAGAGCTTGAGGCCTTGAAAACTCGTGTAAAGGAGGTCGATTCCTCTGAAGCTCGACTGGATAGGGCAGAAAAATCCCTTACTGCTGAAATGGAGAAACTAAAAAGTCTCACACAGACATTTGTCAGTGAACGCAAAAGGCTTCTGGAAAGGCAGAAAGAGGATGAGAAAATAATACTTAAATTGACAGAAAAGATTGAGCATCAGAAAAACAAACTAGGCACATCAGACCACAGCCAGTTTGATTCTAGAGACCTTCGAATTGAAGATGAGTTCTCAACAGACCTTACCAGCAAATTGGCTAGGAAGAAGAGTTTAGACTACTTAAAGCATTCAGATGACTTAAATTTGAGAAATGAGTCAGAGAATGAGAAAAATAGCTTAGAAGGACAGGAAGATAATAAAGTTAAGGATCTCAGCCAAGAAGTGGAAAGACTCAAGAATCGTTTAAAGCAGCTAGAGTTAGTAGAGGAGGACTTGAAGAACATGGAATCCAAGAATGCTGAGCTAATAGAAAAGTACCAGCAGGAAAGGAACCGTAGTCAAGTTCTTCATGACCAGGTTGAGCAGATGAAAATGCAGATAACTGGTTTCAGCAATGGTAATGGAAACTCCACAATTACCAACCCTACAAGGGTCCTGGAGAATGGCAAGGCTGAAAGTGAGGAAATCAATGTGCGAGGAGGCTTCAGACAGGAAAAACCTAAATTCTTCAATCGTCCTGCTGCTGAACCAGTCGCCTCAAAGTACAAAGGCAGAGATGCATCTCCACAGCACAGGAGAGAAACCAAGCTGAGAAATAAGGACCTTTCTCACTCAACAGAGAGCTCTCCAAAAACAGTTCGAAGAACTCTTAGTCCAGCACATAATGTCAGGAAAGGTGTGAAGACTGGGGCTTCCTGTACTGCTTCTGACAATGGGACAAAAGATGGAAAGAAAGATGAAAAACTTGGAAGTGCTATACTGTCATCATCAAGCTCATTCAATGAGAGCAAGAAAGTGTCAGTCCTTAGTCGCTATCCTCCAGCTGCTAATGACCAAAAGTCTTGGAAGCCAACACTCAAGCAAAATGACAGTGATGGCAAAAAGAGTCGAACAGAGAAGTTTTCTAGATACCCCGGAAGTGACAGTGAATCCAGCAGTTCTGATGCGACACACTTTTCAGCCAGGACTTCTAGCATTGCTTTGCCTGACAAAGGATTACCTGATCCAGAGAGTTTAGGTAACTCACAGGAAGCTTCTACAATGTTAAGTCTGTCAAAGGCAAATGGATCATTTACTGCGTACAGGTCCCATGTATCTTCATCTTTTCTGAGTGATCATGGTTCAGATGGCCACTCCTCAGCCTCAGAAACTGAATCCACTGGCTCTAGGCCATCAACAGGTGAGCAAAGTGACATTATAATGTCAAGTACAAGTGTAAGAACATCATCAGTTTATCCTAGATACTCACGCCTGCAAGATTCTCATTCTGATGGCACCTCAAAAGGCACCATAAGTGAGGACCAACACAGGTCTTTGGTGGAAGAGGAAACTCAGGAGACTACACAAAGCACTTCAGGTATTGAGGTCCGGAGGGTATGCAGCCCTCGTGAAGCTCTCCGGTCAAAAGCTATCATAAAGCAAGCCATTGTTGAGATTGACAGAAAGGAAATGATGTCTGGTGGAGTCACAGAGCCCTTGATCACCAGTGGAAAGCCCAAGATCTCACAAAAGCCAGTGATACCCAACAAGATGACCAGCAGTATCACCTTCTATCCTAATGACCCCAGTTCTTCTCGAACAAGCAGTCGGAGCAGTAGTTTATCAAGCGAGCCCCCCTCAAAAGAAAGGCACACTTCCACCAGTAATATTGTCATTAGCCCCAGCAGTGAGCACAGGGGCAGTATTTCTATACCTTATGAAATATCCATACCCAAGAGTGAGCTCATGTGTCAAAATGATACTGATGCAGACTTCTCAGAACCTCACAGTTTCATGCAGACTACTCCTGTGGAGGCAACTCTCTTGTCTCAATGCAGCTTCAGTCTCCAGTCCTCAGAAACTTCAGATTTCAGCAATGATGTTGAGTCTGGGTTTGAGAGTAGTTGGAAAAGCCAGAGTGACAACCACCTCTTATTTGATGACAGTTTGCCAGCAATGAGAAATGTCACTGTCAGAAGCACTTGGAGGAATCGTGGGGCAGCATCTGTGGATGAATCTGGTCGAGCACTAAGGCAAGATGGCTCAGAAGGTGAGGGCGAGTCTGCAACCACATGGAGAGCATATAGGGCAACTACAGTTTTGGACACGCCATCAAACTCCAGCATGTATTCTAACTGTGCAGTTAAGCCAAGCCCAGCTGAGGTGTATATGCGTAGGATCGGTTACACTGGGACATCTGTCCCTGAGGCAGGACGAAGGAACAGAATGACACCTTCCCCAGAGAGGGCTATTCCACATGAGCCTGTCAGTGCTCAACAACTTCAACCAAGAAGCCGTAAACCCATGGTGAGTACTTGCTTTTTATTTTAGTCCATTATGACCAAAACAATGTGGGCCACTGACTGGACAAGCAAAATCATGCTAAGCCCACATAAGTAAATGACAGTTTTCTTTTAAAAAATTCAGTTGTTCAGCATTGGAACAATTTTACATTGCTTTCTCATCATGATTGAATGTTCTCATCATGAATGTTTGTTGGTTAATACTGGCACATTACATTTTAACCTGTGTACTAGAAGAGATTTGTTTTGCCATGTGGTCAGTAAAATAAATGGTAACACTTTACAATAAGGTTGTATTTGTTAACATTATTTAATGCACACCTACATCATGTATTAATGCACGCTGCTACAGCATTTATTAATCTTAGGTAATGTTCATTAAACTTTCACTGATACATGAGTTTTAAGTGTTATCATTAGTCAATGCACATAATGTTAACTAATATTTACAAAGATTAATTAATGTTGATGTATGTATCTATGTATATATATATGTATATATATGTGTGTGTGTGTGTGTGTGTGTGTATATATATAACTATGTGTGCTTGGCTTAAAGGTTCTATTGCAAACAGGATAAACAGGTGG
>JAZGTK010010823.1:0-16098 GCA_036877625.1 Ambastaia sidthimunki | reverse complement strand
GACATGTCCTTCAGCACACGGATACTGCCGGACACCAGCTCCAGCTGCTCATCCTGATCCTGTATTATCAGCTACACACAGACGAATCCCAATTAATACATCATTAATATCAATAAACAACCAAACAAATCCCTCATGATGCGTCTGAATTAAACTGATTGTATTTGGGGTGTCACAATATACCTGTATTACAATGATATTAAGAACCATGATTACTGAAACTGTGTTAATTCTACATATATGATAATTCAGGACCAGTTCGTTGACGTTGTGGTTGAGGGTGTTACAGCCACTTAACATTTTAACTTTTTGTAGCCACAATGTTTACAAACTCTCTCTCTCTGCCTCCCTACACTAATATTTTGAGTGGGGTTTAAAAGCCAAAAAAACACATAGAACAAACAAATCAGACATGAATTTGACTGATATCATTATTTGTTTTGTTATTTTTAAGTTTTGACAGGTATTGTAATAATATTGTTATCGTGAACTCAACTGGCCACAGTAACCACATAGATAAAATACGATATTATGACAACACTAATTGTACTAGAGCTGCAATTTCATAAACGTTAAAAAAAGAAAAAGATTTGTATTGAAAATGAATGAAACGTTGGTTGTTTTTATTTACCTGCTGCTGTTCTTGTTGCTCTTGAATGTATCTGGAATTTGCCGACACCAGATGCGGCTCCAGACCGGCGTAACGATCCTTCACCGTGACTCCCAGCAGAGCCTGTTTGTTCTTCTTCTCTGCCTGAGCCACAGCCGCCGGACTAGCAAGATGATCCTTCATCAGCTACACACACACACATTCATAAATACACAAAAACACAAAGACACTGGCGCAAAGAAAGATAGGAAACTAACAGGAGAAACACTGGCACCTGGACAGATTTCTTCGTCCGACACACAAATTCCCGCCTCTCCTGTAGTTCATGTTCTTCCAAACGGAATTTTCCAGGATTTGCCTCCACAATGCCTGATACGGTCAAGGATTATAAAAATTCTGCCTACCAAAAAGACTAAGAAATAGACACTCACTTCCTGTATGCAGATTTTAATTTTTATCATTTTGAAGAGATCACAGTCACAAAAAACAATTTGTAGGCAATAAACATGAACCATAAAATGAAACATTTAAAGTCACTACAAAACTTCAACCTATGACCAACATGAAAATCCAATCTTTAAAATTCCCAAATATTTTCAGGGAATATTTTCAATATTTGATGATTTCCCTAAATCATCTATACGCCTTTATATATATTTTTTACTTATTAAAGACTCTTTATCTCCACCTCCATCTTCTTCACTTTCTTCCACGGCTTACAGAAAGCGTTAAAAGATTCTTTCAAGGTTATTAAAAGGGCCCTTGCAGTACCATCAGTAGATGTTTAGTACATTTTTAATGTTATATATCATATATATCAACAAGTTACTGAGAGGATACTGATGGTTTCATGGAGGTCCTCTAGGTCCCAGTCGATGGCCCTCAGGCAGTTACGGAGTTCATTGGTGTTCCAGTCCAGCTCATCTTGGCTGATGGGTGTCTCCTCTTGTAGAAGTTCCTGCCAGCGTTCATACAGCCCCTGTGCTTTAGACAGAGCCTTCTGCACCTCACTGCCACAACACACGAGCACACGGTCAACTCCTGCACACTTACAGCAAACTGATGCTGTTTATCCACAGAGAACCACCACCTAGTGTTCCTACTGTCAGGTTGTGGTGATGATACACTCTTTAAGATTGTTGCATGTGTCAACATGTATCAGGCATGTTTCAATACAACATAAACATGATTTATTAATGTTTTGTATTTGTGAAGTAAAGGAGAGACAGCAACACACTGTAAACGCTTCAAATAACTGTGCTGGCCACAAATCAGTGTGTTTACAACTTTAAATCAGTGTGTTTATATTGTAACTTGTTCAGACTCGGTTTAGCTCGTTTGAAACACATCTATATTTCTGCGGCAGACAGGCATTTGTAGATTAATTGTGTTTGTAAGGAAAGCAACATGGAAACACTCATAATGTGACATTTAACTGGTGCTAATGGTGGTGATTGTACTGCTTCACTAACGCGTTTCTTAACCTGAAGTCCAAACAGCAAACTTTTAAACAAAACGACACGACAGACTTCGAGATGAAGTCGAGAAAAATAACTTTGCTTACCCTTTAACCACGAAAAATGGATCCTCCATCGACATATCAGCCCCTCTGTTACAGGAGCCACGTGAAGCCACCCGCAAGACAGTCTACGTACAACGACTGTAAGGATTTTTCAAAATAAAAGTCCAGTAAAAGTCCCTTCTTGTTCCTATTTATTTATATTAGTTATTTTAATTATACATATTCTAGTAAATAATGACATTTTTCGGTATCCGGTGACTTTCACTTTGTTACAGACAATTTGCTTTTTTTGGAAAAACCCAAAACCTTGCCCAGATAACAGGGAAAGTCAAAGTTATCAGTTTAAAGTTCTTGCAGTAAGGTTAGTAGAACATATTTTTATGTTATATTAATGTTATTCTTAAGCTGCTAGTGGAACGTTTTAAAAATGTTATAGAATTAAAAAACGTTTAAATAACTTTGTTATAACCAAGCAACAATGTCTAAAAAACTTCCTAGAGCATTGAAAATAAAACAAACTCAAAATACAAAGCATGTCAGCAAATCAAAAAGCAGCAAGTTGAAACTTAACCAATACCAATATTATTAGTTATAACCAATATTTATGCTGTTTAAATAAAGAGCATTTACTGCTTTTTTTAAAGAAATAACTTTTATGAAAATAAACACAATGTGCAGTGAAAATCTATGCATTTGGTTTTGGGCAACTGTGTGTTTTCAATTCTGTGTGCTTTCAGTTTTATATGTAGCAATAACAATCTGTATTTGCAGTCACTTAATCTAAATCTTTGGGTTATCTTATACTAATAAAATACTGATTGCATAAAATGATGTATTTCCTCATTCCAGACTCTCTCAAAAAGTACGATTTCAGTATTTTTAGCACTGTGTCATTACTAAAATAGAATGGTTAGCACACCTTTGTTGCAACCTGACCTATATTATAATTAATTCGATTAGATAACTGGCCTAGATTTGCTTAAAGCTCTTTGTATTAAATTCGCTCTGGTGAAAACAAGTTGGCAAGCGACATGAATTTAAATAAGAGGTGTGTTAAATAAACTGACTCCCATATGTCTGTTCTTGCCATAGATCCTGTCGTCTGGTCGCCTCTCCTGCTCCTTTATTAACACTTTTATCTCTCACTCCCCCCCACACTTCTATAAGTCACGCTTTCCTTCCTGTCTCCTGCCTTCCTCCGTCTCAACACTCCCTGTTTCCTGTTCACACACACATATTCACACACACATTATAGCCAAACCTGTAAACGCACCCCCTCTTTTACCCTGCAGCATGTATCAGTGTGCATGTGTGTGAAAATGTCCTCACAAATACAGTGAAACATTGACAAATGGCTTAAAGTGGTTCTTATTTTTAAAAGGCTTACAAATGAACCAAATTAACCTTTAATCTGAAAATGTCAGCAGGTTTTGTGAGGGATTAGAAGAGGGTTAGGAGTAGGGAATAGTAAATATTATCTTAGCATAAAAGCCATTGAGTCTGAGAGATCCTCACTAACAACTTCAGAGCTCAGTGTGTGTGTGTGTGTGTGTGTGTGTGTGTGTGTGATCACAGCTCAGAAAAGCAGGGGCGGTCCTAACTGGGGGCATCATCGCATGGAATGTATCTTGTCAGAGAACAGAAATACCGAAACTATTTTTACAAGCAGTGGCTTGACAATCCTCAAGGTTAGTCACTGTGTTGACAAACGCTGTGTGTTCAAATTCCCTGGTGTTATAAAAAAAACAATTTCCCTCTTCATTTTATCTTGTTATAAACAAAATACACAACTGTGGCTCAATTGGTAGAGCACTGCGCTGGCAGCACAAAGGTTGTGGGTTTGACTTCCAGGGAACACACGTCCTAATCAAATGTATTGCTTAAAAATTCACTGTAAGTGGCTTTGAATAAAGTGGGTGCTCAAATGCTCATTGGTCACATTTCAAACAAAGTACTCGATACAATAGAACTCTTGTGTACTCAAACAATGGCTGGTTAGTTCAACACCATGCACCAGGTACCATGTTTCCCTGCTCTATAAATAGAGAGTGGCAGCTGACCTCAATCGCATGTGAGCAGAAGGGGCGGAGATTTTGGACCGGTGACAGGTCCAAATATGGTAGTGCGGTGACGTCACTAGCACTGCCTCTGCTGCAGCTGCTGGCGCGTCACGGCTTTTCCACCGCTCGCTCCCCGGAGACCAGCGGATGTTCCAAATATGGTTATAGGGTGACGTCAGATGTTTCTATAGAACTGTAAACAACTTTCTGCAGATTTATTTGGTAGCGATTCTTAGATCATTTTGATACATTTTAATAAATGAAATAAAGTAAGTGTAGTTGAGAGAAAGAAAGAAAGAAAGAAAGAAAGAAAGAAAGAAAGAAAGAAAGAAAGAAAGAAAGAAAGAAAGAAAGAAAGAAAGAAAGAAAGAAAGAAAGAAGAGAAGTGAAACTGAGTAAATTCAGTTCATTGAGCAGTACAATGATGCCTCCGGTTATTATTTCCACTACACTTTAATGCTTCGCTTAATAAAAGTTTCATGAATTGCATCAGTCGGCTACATAATTACAGCGGATCAATAAGTAATGATTATCCGAGAAACACTGAGATCTCCTGCGATCATGATGCTGTGTTTTACTGTACTGACAGACATCTGATACCAGCGACACATCTGACACATGCTGTCATGATACTAGCAGCGCTGTGCCATGGTGACGTAAGCGGGCGGGGGGCGGGGCGTGTTTATACTCTCGGGGAATGGAAACTCGTGACGTCACCGGAGCGCACATAAAACCTCACCCTGGGAAGAGAAAAGTTTTAGTTTTACAATCCAGTGACAAGAGACGCACTGAGACATCCCGTTAACAGCAGAGGGACATACATGAAAATAAGTTCAAACATCAATAAAACACAAAAGAACATTTAAGAAACATGGACCTAGAGGCCAGGAGGATTATGGCTCTGTCTGTGAGTAAACTGTATTCCTCCAGAACCCAGCGAGGGGGGCTGAGACTTCACCGGAGCCTCCTGCTCTCCATGACCATAAGAGCCGCCCGGGACATCTACCACACCGCCCTGCTGCTCAGGGAGTCGGAGGAGGAACAGGTCGTTCCGTGCGCCTCGGTGGAGGAACCCATGGACACCGGTAAAGATCAAGCCACGGCCAGCGACTCTCCACTCACAGTAACTCCCAAAGAGGTGATCACCCATGAACCCAAAGAGATTCTGGAGGAGGACAAAGAGAATCAAGGCATTACATCTGATCGCGACTCCAGGAAGCGCCGCGGTAAGACGGCGGCCGAGCCCGACTTTCTGCCTATGAAGAAGGCGAGAATGGACACCGACGAGGAGAGGCAACATGTTCAGGGCGAGGTTTTAAGAGCGAACAATGGCAACAACTGTCGCCAGACCGAAACCCTGACAGCCTTCCCAACGAATCGGGCCATCGTGGCATGTTGAACAAGACGCGATTTGGATAATTCAATGGGAATTTGTCTGGACAAACTGGTTCTGAACTGACCAGTTACGCCGTGCTAACGAACGGGGCGCGGCGCTCCGGCACCTGTGCGCCACAGCTCGCCATACGGCCGCGAAGAGCGCAAGAAGGAGCCCCGACACGCAGAAACGAAGGACAGATCGAGGAATCGTCGACCGGTCACAGAAGCTGCTTTGTTACCGGAGAAGAGTCAGATGACTCTGATACCAGCCGCTGACTCACATCTGAACTGGTTGAACCACGAGAGACTCGCTTCCTTCACTGATACTGTGAACTGCTGTCAAGTCAAACATTTTGTTTATACAGTTGCAACACATTGTGATGTTAAGACATCTTTGCCAGAATGTGTTAAAATCATCTTTGGACTGATCATTGACAGACTTATCATGAGTTGATAAATCTAATGCGAAACTGTTCTGTGTTTGGTTGCAATAAAACAAATGTTTGAAATTAGCCTGTTTAGATGTGAATTTTATTATTATACTTAATAACTGCTAAGTGAGCACTGGATGGCTCTAGATAACCCTGCTGCTAAGTTTACTTTGGACTCAATTTAAAGTTTGTGTTTAAAGCTGTAAGATATTTTTAAATCACAGGTAAGTGTAGGTTTCCAGGAGGTTTCCAGTGGTTGGGGGTTGAGATTTCCCTAAATTGCAACATGAGATTTCACAAGATCACATGATTAATGTGTGGCTCATTCCCAGCCATTTATCACTGAGTTTGTACTTATCACACACACATCACCCTCTGTGACATCTTCATGTGGGCGGTGACAAAGACAACAGCTGGAAACAAGAGTAAATTGAAATTTCCCCTGATTAGTCAGCGAGTCCTGCCTGAACATGTCCATGAATCATGAATTTCTCTTTTTCATTTAAACACATACACAACTACTTTGCTATGTTGGCCAGAGTCAAAGTATTAAAAACATTAAAGCCCTGGAAACAGCACTAATGAGAAATAATTAATGCAGGACAGCGAAACCAGAGTCAGCAGGGCATGAATTTTAATCACTTCTTTATATAGTATAATATTGTGTCTTGGTCTCCGAGTCTCACTGCCCGGTACTGCAGTAGACAGGAACACAAACTGTGATGTTTAATAAGAGTGTTTCTGTGACTTTCTTAATGGGACACAAAAGCTACTGAACTGGTGAATGAGATCAAAAAGACAAGCGTGAGTAACTATGACTCATTGATTTGATTGTGTGCGGGTGGGACTGCCCAGGTGTGTGTGTCACTCCCTGTCACTGTGTCAGGTGGGAGATGTCAGTTCCATGAGGGGATTAAAGAAACAGGAAGTGAAACCAGTTCAAGTGGCAAAATGCTTCAATGGGAAACTGCAGTGAGATAATTACTCAGCACGATTATTCACTGAAACTCAAGCTGAAGTTTATTACTAAACCTGAATTCAGTATATGTGGTATAAAGCTGAAATAAATCTGCCGGTGACTTAAATGTGGTCATATGTGGACAGAGCATAACCTCAAACAGGTTTCCTTCATGGTGGTCTTGTTGTGGGTCTTTATTTGTAAGAGACAAATGAGGAGGTGGGGGGAAATAATTCATGTGGAGTGAGATTGTGTGAAAGTTTTACATCTATTTTTCAATTTATGGCACTTTTCACAGATTACGAAGGCTATAAATGGATGTCCTGCACTCACATGGTTTATTTGTATTAATACTGACATAAATGGTCTCTTATTAGATGACATAAAATACGCATGAAATGTGGCTAATAAAAGTATTAGGATTTTTTTACTTATAGGAAACAGATGTTTATCATGAACCACAAACCAAAATTTGGTCTCAAACTAACTAGCCCATATAAAGTGAGAACTTAATTTAGGCCACATCTGCAAGTCAGTATGTTTTTTGACATTTTTTTAAACCAATGTTCAGTTTTATAAATGATATTTTATTATTATTTATGCTCATTGCAGATTACACAAACCAGAGTTCTAAAAATAAAACAGTCAGTTGCACATTATGATAATTGGCTTGCAAAAACCACATAGTAAATAATAATAAAAAAAAAACTAATTTATGGAACTACAGAACTTCCTTTCACTAATAGTTTTGTTACTAAGAAACAATGTACTGTATTTTTAAAAGGTCTCATCTGCACTATTTTCATAGAAATTTCCTTGTAGTGACTATTACACAGGAAGTCTTTATAGCCGTGTTTGGATGCAGTCAGTAATTCTTCATTTCCTGAGACGCCTTTATCTGGGATAAAAGATTTACTCATTGGTTTAACAGCTCAGATCCTTAATCATCAAAACACCCTGAACAGCTGTTCATGTGTGTGTGGTGTCATTTCCCCCTATAAGCTTTCATCATGACTGAATCCCTTTCAGGTATTTGTAGGTGTGAATTTATGTGTCAAAGAGATATTTGTGTTGCCTACACATGTTCACTAAAGGATTTTGCAAAAGCTTGAATCAAAACACATTCACACAACACAGTAAATTTGACCGCAAGAGATTGGGAAGAATCAGAATGCATTCTCTCGGTTTTTATTCAGGTTCTCGAGGAAGAGTTCTGTTCTGAATTACAAAATGCACTGGTAGAAATAACAGAGAGACAGAGAAGAGAGAGAAAAAGGGGGGATTTTTCATAGCCAGAATACATGTGTAACATCACCAGTTTCAGGCAGCCTCTTTCACAGCTCAACATCAGCAAAAGGGTTTTGGATTCTTCTTAAGTCCGACGGAGGTGCAGTTTCTCAGAACCGAGAGCTACTGGACATCTTTTCAACTTTTTAAAAATTCTGCAATACATTTCCAAAGCATGTTGTGTGCTCACCTTACCCACGATTCTAAGAGAACAGTTGGCAATAGAAACAAACAAACATTCTATGATTTATATTCATCACGGATGTCATATATCTCTTGTATTTTTTTTTCCTCTTGGTGCTCTTTTTTGTCTTTTCTGTTTTTAAAAATAGAAGAAAAAAGTAACACGTTGCTCATAAAAACATCTATCTATATTTATATATTTATACATATATACTCTTTTTCTTTATATTTCTTTTTATATTTTATTCCTGAAGTTGACTTGTTAACCCACATAGTGGCATGCACATTGCACATGCAAACCAGTAATTAAATACCTCTCTATATCATGGCCATTTTTTTCACTTTAAACTTCCTCTTTTGCTTCTTAAATGGTTCAGGTTGATAGTGTGTGGGTGGTGGGTGGAATTATGGGTAATTAAGGAGAGGTGGGATGGGTTTATGGTTGTCATGGTGACAGTGGCTACACGCAGTTTCTTCCCACACACACACTCACACACACTCATTTCCCCTTCGACACATAATAGTGCCATGAACACACTACTGCTGACGAGGGTGAAATCCACTTCCTGTCCTACGATCCACTTCCTGTCACAGAACCGCAACACTCATTTGACATTACTTTACTTGTTTTTGCTCACTGCTACATGTTCTTGAACTTCTGTTCTGTCAATGGCAGAACTATTGGTGCAATTACATTTGTGGCTTATGTTTTAATAAATGCTATGATAAATAAATGTCTCTTTATTATGACAGATACTTTCTATTTATCCTTTAATATATTTGTAGGAAAATAATACTTCTTAGTTTATTTTTAATACAAGACAACTCTATGTTAGATTAAATCTGGTAAATCTTTTTCTAACAGACCAGATGTGTTGGAATTCATGACGTACATAAAAAACAGCAGAACTTGGATGAGAAACAGAAACCAAAAGAAACATGACAATGCTAAAGAAAAGAGGAGGGACACACGGGCTGCTGCAGGAAGTTTATCAATGAGATTATACAAGAATTACAGAGGAGAAAGAGAGAGATATGATAGGCCCAACAAAATGATCAATAATGACCTAAACAAGTTTAGACAGACAGAGGATAGACAGACAGTTGCGTACAAACATGATGTAGACCGTGATGATGTTTAGACCATCAACCCTCTTTGCTTTTGCCGTGACTTCATTTCTATGGTCGTATAACTGTGATGGAAAATCTTGAACTGTTTATTGTAAGGCACTATAGAACAATTTGCCTTTAAATCAGCTCGCAGACACACTCACAGAAAACTTTCCCCACTGTCACACGGATGAACACAACCCCTCCAGGTCTTCTGGTGCATGGAAACAGCGATGACTCCATATCCAATCATTCAGTCTTGGATGAGGATCGGATGGGAAGATGAAAGTGAAGTATGTTATGGTAAATGCTGAGCAAAAATGGATTGGCAAACCCAGCACTAAAACACTCAATGTGCACAATATAATGACAATTTGTATCCCTTTCTGATATTATATTTTAAACTCTTTTTTTTGGCATGCACAATGCCTGTGCTGGCCACAGCTGTGCCTAAAGTTCTTGCTCTCATACGTACAGGAAAAAAACTACATTACCCATCACCCCCCTCCCACTTCTCCAGTTCCCCTCACACATTAGCATGCACACACGTGTAGTTCTGTTCTGTACAAAGGGAGACCACAGGACGTGGTGTAGCTACATACAGGGTGACTTGTTTTGGCAGCACTCAACCGTTGTAGGAAAGCCCTTATTTTGTGTAAAACAAACAAACCAAAATGATACAGGTTGTTTCACTAAGACAAAACGAAACAACACATGCTCAGGTGCAAATGTGTTGTGTGTCTGAGATGGTTCACTTTAAATTGTGTTGCAAACAGAAATTGACTTTCTGTTGGCACAGAAAATGAGTATGCAAGTCAAAAACAATGAAAAAAGTCAATGATACTGAGAGCAAAAGAGGGTCAGAACCAAAACCGATGAACAAGCAGAGCCAAAGAATGGTGCACCTCGTAAAAATCACCTTTTGCCATCTGTTATTGATCAGTAAAAATCAAATCCTATTAATAATCTATTGATCCATGTCTTGAATCAAAATGGAGCAAATTTTCGACATTTCAACATCATTTCAAGTGTCTTGGGCAAAAGAATACAAGACTAAGAGAACTTCTAAATGGGGGTAATATTAACCATGCAAAAGGTCTAAGTAACGTTCATGCCTGGAGAAAACAAGCCTTCCTTTTGCTAAAGACCTGAGAAAGTTCAACAATCCCTCCGTTATTCGATGCAACTCTCTGAACAAGCAGGGCAAGACGAATCAAAAATGGCTGCCATCCGCTTGAGGAAGCATTGAGATACAGAAGAGACACATTAAGAGACACAGAAAGCCAAGATGGACACCCTGACAGAACTTGGTTGTCACTTCCCTTCATTACTCTCAGAGTAACTGGGATCTTTCCCATCATAAAACCGTGCCTCCCTGTCTTTTAAAAGCCCAGCAGACAGCACACACGGGGACTTGTTAAGGCGTAGTGTGACTGAGTCCATCACATTAAGAGAGGGGACGGGGTACGAGAGGCAGGGGAAGGGTTAGTGTGCGACACCAGGACAGAAGGCACTGTGGCTCTGCAGGTTCATCTGGACCCATGGGTATCAAACCAGGGGCTTACCGGGGGCCGGTGTGTGGGCAAATGTGGGCCAAACATCAGCAAACACCTAGTTAACAAAACAGTGGTTTCCTCCCTTGAAATCTTGGATATGTGTTGGCAAAAAAGGATCAAATAAAACATCACTATTCATGTTTTAAAACTGTTAAAAAAAGCATTCAGGTGAGAAAGTCCCTTGTGCTGGGATTTAATCTGATTCAGGACTACAAACATGAGATAAAAAACAAAACAGCTCTGCTCAACTGACCTGATGGTTAGATGTATAGATTTATAGGTGATTATATAGGTGAGTTTGTTAAATTTATTTGATCTATGTTGTTTTATGTAAAACTATAAAGTCCATCTCAATTGTTTCTCCTTGTTCAAAATGAGACTAAATGGAGAGACTTGGAGTTTTAAACGCTGAGAAAAAGATCCCAGTAATCTCCCGTCTCTTCTGGAGTTTCAGAAGAGATCTCAACAACACCTCAAACTATGCTCAGCAATCTGCTAAGACACTATGGTGTGCAAAAAGATCTCAACAGTTGCTCAGTCATTTCTCATGAAACACTTTCAAGATAAAGAGACGTCTGTTCATTTTTTAGCTGTAAACTCTTACTGCAAAGATCAAAAACTGTCTCATTTATGTATATTTGTATTTCTTCTACAAATCTTTGAGCAATAACATTTTTCTCTTGACTGATGCACAGAAATGGGAGATTATATCAGAATTCATTTATATATTCAGTGATGGTCAGATGAGTTTGTCAGCTGGGCAGCAGGGAAGGGTGAACAGGCCGTGTCTCTAAACCCCTGTGAGATATTTGTTTGGCTGTATTGTTTTATCCTGAGCAGAAAAGGGTGGGGGGCATACATATAAGTTGCCCATGTTACGGAACAGGAAGGCAGGGTTGAAAAAATAATTTCCAGTTACTTGATCAAAGATACACTACCTAAATCCCAGGTCAAAGTTCTCAAAAAACGACGGTCAAAAGTCAAACAGTGGCTTTGAAAGACATCCCGTTACCTGCTACATCACCTAACACCACAGTCTAGCAAAAATAACAGCGCCATCAGGCAACCAAACACCTATAAGGGAGTCTGACTAAACCTGCGCAACAGCACCACATAGTGGACAAAAGGTAAACAACATTCATCACTCAAAATACCAAGTCATGCTGTGAAACTATAATCGGGGGTAAAAACTGACCCTCAATAAAACTGCGCTCATCTAGATCTTTAACTGTTGAGAAAATAAAAAGGTGAAATGAACCCTGATTTTCAGTGCCAGTTTGTCTTTACGTAACTCGACACAAAACGGTCTGAGGGTTTCCTGAAAGGCCAAACTCTCTTCTTTTAAACATTCACAAGCTCTGACTCAAACGGCTTTTCACTACAAACAGGAATATACTACCAAGCTGAGGTCGCAAGTAAGTAAAATTCAGGAAGCCGAACCCTGAACAGAACCCAAAAATTAAACAAGAGTCAGAAACAAGATGGCCACAACAGACTTCCAAAAACAAGACAAATAAAGTCACATGACCAGCTCTATCTTCATCAGCATCGCCTGCATCATCATCATCAGTTGCATTAAGAGTTTTTTTATCATTATAAGTCTGTTGTTAGTGACAATAGTAAATTACGCCTTTAGAAAGGAGTTTCTCTCCTCTGCTTCTCCCTCTGTTTGCCGCCATGGCTGACAGAACTGTAATCAGGGGAGGTTTCACAATTCAAGCTCGTTTTAGTGCAATCCAAGGTAATAATAAACAGTGCAGAGCATTTTCTGGGCTCCTCAGATGGACAGAACATAGAAAATATCTTCAGATTTGTGTCTCTACTTAGAAATGTTTTCCTACATCTGCTGTAGCGTATCTGCACGTAAAGATCTACAGACATGGCAAGAGCAACAGGGAGAAAACGAGAGAAAGAACTTCCTCTAACGTAAGTGATAAAAGAGAGCTACCACCCCCATTCCCGCAGTAAATCGTCTGTCTTTTTTATATATATATATTATTTTTTTTTAAATCAATCATGCAAATTTCCATCAGATTTTAGTCCAAAAATATCAAAGAAAGCTGAGCAAATGCAACAGAATAATCAAGCTCCAAATGTTCAAAAAGAAGAATTAATCGATTGAAGACATTCTGAAGAAGAAATTGTCTTTCTATCCCTCCCTCATCTTTTTCTTGTCAGGACAGAGTGGCAGTTTGTGGGCGGGGTTTTGATATACCACGCCCACCCGCCTCATCTTGCCTGCACTGGGTCCTTTATATGCCACGCCTCTTCTTGGTTAACCCCTCCCCCAGGTGATGAGGTCACTCAGCATCTTGAGTTGGTAACAGTAAACGTAGATGATAAAACTCATCAATATCAGCCAGCACATGGGGCTGGTTTTGCAGTAGGTGGAGCTCTCGTTTACAAGAGCACTTGCTTTTTCTTTTAAAGTCTTTTATTTCTTTACTTTTTTTTATTAATGTTCATTTTTGGGTCTTTTCAAGAGGCATAGAATTGAGGAAAAGGGGTTTCTGGCTTCATTTTCAAAATTCCTTTTTTTTGATGAAAAACACGTTAATTCAGCTCCTCTTTGTTCCATCAGCAAAAACTGGTTGGTCTTGCACAGTCTGGGGGTAATTCAAACACTGCAACTCTGATTTTTTAAGCTCAGTCCGTCTAAACATCATGATCTGTCCCACCCCGTGTATTTCTCATTCGCTCCCATAAACATTCCCGTGCATGCTGAGCATTATGGGAAACGCAGTCCAGAGAGCAGGAGAATGCAAGAGAGAGAGAGAGGGGAGTAGGGGAGCTGTATTTAGATGCTCCATGGTTAAGAGTCTCTCAGCATCACATTCATCCTTGTGAGTTTACTGTCCTCCGTTTCCCCTTCCACCCCCCCCTCTCCCTGCTGCTGTGCAGAAACATTTCCAGGTGAGTTGGCTTACAATGTGGCGCCCCCTCCTGGTCACCCTTTGCGCTAACACCAATCATCCTCGTCCGTCTCGCTATAGGGTTCGTGCAACCCCTTCCGGGGCCCACGGCCATGAGGAGGCCGGTGTGGGCCTGGGTGGGGGCCGCGCCGGTGCGGGGAGGGCGAGGAAGAACGGTAGCCATTAGGCATACGGCGCGGGTGGGGGGCACGCCCGTGACGAGCAGTCCTTGGCGACCGAGTGTGCGGGTGCGAATGAGGGTTGCTTTGAGATAAACTCTGCTCATAGGCGGGGGGCTCGTGGTGGCGTTCGTATTCATAGTCCCGCTCGTAGAACGGTCCGTCACCCTCCAGGCCGTCCGGCGGCGGGCCCCAGCGGCCGTGACGCGGGGATCTGGGCGATGCGTGCCTGGGGGAGCGTGGAGAGGCGTGCCGTGGTGATCTGGGCGACCCGTGATGGGGAGAGGCGTGGCGTGAGGGCGGGCGATGGTAGGGAGGTTCAGGACCTGGCGGAGAGAAGTGTCGTGGAGATGGGGAGCGGAGTCGACCCTGTCCCGGGGAGCCGTACGGCGGCTTGCGGACGGCGGGGGAGTAGGTGACGTGAGGACGTGGTGTAGATGGGGTCTGGGGCAGCTGCCGACGGCCACGCCGGGGGGTGCTGGTCCCCGACGTCGAAGGAACTGGGCTTCCGCTCACGGAACTACTGCCCTACATGAAAATTGAAACAAGGCAAATAAAAAAACACCACAAAATTAACGTCAAACAAAAGAGAGGAGCACACACCGGCAAGAGGTGGAGGATAAGAGGAGGAGGAGAGACAAGGGAAAGAGAGAAAGACGGAGAGAGAGAGAGGGAGTGGGAAAGAGAGAGAGAGAAAGAGGGTGTGGAAACAACAACATCAAGATAACCATAAAGAAACAAACCGGCAATGAGGCAAAACAGCAGACACAGAGAAGCCACAAGTCACATCGAGAAAAATGGACAGAAACAGTGATAAAAGAAGATAAACAAAAGAATAACACAAAAAGAGAAACTGATTTCAGTAAGCAGTCAGGATAAGGTCACAGGTGAGCAGATGATGTCTGGTTACAGTCTCCGGCACGGACCAACACCTGTGTGCTCCAAACACATCATATCATCTCTCAGGCTCCTCATGGGTGATTACTGTAAAGAGACCTAAATCACCTATAAACACTAAACTAAATAAATGCTTTTAAATTCTATGGAAGGGTGTTCTGTGTACGCTTATTTTGCATGGATGTGACAAAATTAATTATGCATTTGATTATTTTTTTAGTGAGAGGCAAAGGAATATTATTGGTTATTTGTTTACTTAAAGGCACAGTGGACAATTTTGGAGAGCCTAACAGTAGCAATTTAGCTATGAAAGCTTAAGAAAAGAAACTCTTCAGAAACTTCTTCAAAGCCTCTTTCAATGCAAACATTTTTTGGTCCTGCGCCTTCCACAGAAGATGAAAATATAAACATATTATAAATATTTAGACCACTTTACCTAGTGATTGTTATCAGGATGTGAAGACACTTTCAACCAGCACAAAAATGTTTCTGGAAAAAAATCACCTGCTCAGCCTCTAAGTCTTTTATTTTGTGTGCGTCACACATATGACATCAGGATTAAAATAACCCAAATCCAAACTTCCTTTTAGTTTCTAAAATCCAGAATTTTACATTTTATGAAATTCAATGTTTATACAAATATAAAACAGTCACTTCTGTTTGTGTGTGTGCGCCCCACCTGTCTGTGTCCTCGGCCCTCACTCGGCGAGCGAGACCAGTGGCGATCGGATCTGTCGTGAGGATGGCGATGGTATTCACGCTCGTGACCGTAACGCTCTTTATCCATCGAGCTGTGGTGGTGATGATGATGATGGTGGTGACGGCGGTCTTTCGCTCGCCCACGCTCTCGTTCTCTCTCTTTAGGTGGAAGGTCACCGGACTGTGTAGTGGTGCTGAGATCGGTACCCAGACCTGCCAAATCCAAACAAGACATTAAAGCTGCAATCCATAACTTTCATCATAAAATTGCAGGTTACTTTAAATTATGAATTATAAATCATCATTATAAACTTACT
>JAZGTK010010822.1:0-16098 GCA_036877625.1 Ambastaia sidthimunki | reverse complement strand
CTTTGAAAGTTGTGAATTTTCAAAAGAACCGAACCAAAAATTCTTTCCCTTACACCCTGTTGACCTCACGCTGAAAGTCTCTTATGTGAATAACAAAGTTTTCTGATGTGTTAAACAGGTGTCAGGCAGTGATGAACACAGCAAGGTCGAAGGTTAAAGAATTGGGCTTTTCCCAGGTGTTGGAGGTCATAGGGCAAGCCATGAGGTTCAGAGGGTGTGACAAGACACCTGCAAAGGGGCACCAATGATGCATATTTTTGTGACACATTCAAGACAACAAGGGTGGGGGACCAAAAAGATAAGATGTTGGGTGGGTCATATTTATAACAACAAAGTCAGTATAGGGCTCTTTGTTCCTCACTGATTCTTTATACATGACATTCTATATACATGACACCTGTGTTTTCATGGTTTTGTTGGTGGTGATTTATTTTGTTTTTACATTTTGCTTAGCTTATATTCATACTGGTATTTCAGCACTGTTTCCTGCCCAAGGAAAGCATGTCAAACATTCCAATATCGTCCATGGTGCTTACACCAAAGAAATTCCTCCGACATGCTGCAGTTATTTTGCCGTCCATATGCCATGCAGACCATCCAGACGTTATAATAGAGAGACAAGTCCAACAATGTTAAGCCCTTCAAATTAAGATAACAAGAAGTTCACCAGAGGGAGCCTCTATCTTGTTTCATTAAACACTAAAGTGTATAGAAAGGATTTTAGAGAGCAAATATAAACTACCATTTATTGTTTAAAATCGTACTGGTTTAAACAGAAATAAATTAATATAAAGAAATGGAAATCAGTGGTGATAAGAGGCAACAGAGGCAGTGTCATCACAAAAATATTACAAAATAAAGCAAATATTACAAAATATAAGATAAAATAGTTGACAACCCACTTTTCCCCCCATACTAACTCTTAACACTGACAACAGTGCAACGGTTTCATTTGGAAGCCTTAATTTGATTTTGCCTCATTTGAGCTCATTATGAGCTATAAGGAGGGAATGGTAAAATTCAGATTAAAAGTCATGTGACAGATGACAATGTCTCTTTATATTTATGACTGTCAGTGATATAATGCCATTCCAGAACCTATTGTAATTGCTACCACTTCACAAATTAAATTAGTCGTATTAAATACTGTTGTAAGTTTACAACTTTCTTACTATAAAATCAGAATTTACAATAATTTTAATGTGTTAGGGTGCATGTTCTTGGCTTGGCTTTGCTTGGTTAAACAAAAAGCCTAAAAGAATAATTAACCCCAAAATGAAAATTCTGATGCTGACTGATGCTATTTGATGCTAACTGATGCTATCTCATTTCTAATATCTCATAATATTTGATCTTATATTCTGTAAAGCTGTTTTGCATTTTTTCATTGCTATAAATTATCAGGTATTTTTTAATATAAAAGGCATCAAATATACATAGACATATGTACATATATATAGACAAATGTACATTATAGACACATATATAGACATTATACTTGTGATGTTTTTATGAAAGATTTGTTGATACATTGTATTTCAATCAATAGGTCATCAATAGACAAAGCAGAACACTTAATTCTTATAATAATAATCGATACACATTATTGTAAGATGATTAATTTGTTTTCAACATGTACATCTGGATCAGGGACAAGACTCATTGCAGCACCACAGTCAAATCATTATGTTTTCTATTAGAGATGTGTGTGTTTGTGTATTATACCACATGCCCAAGAACATGTTTATCAGCAGAGTGTGTGAGCTGACAGTTTTGACTGTTATCCCTTCAAATTCAAAATGCAGCTTGTAAACTCTGGGATCAGTCGTCTCCAGCTCTATGAGCCAGGAGACAATTTAAATACAAAGACAACAGCAAAACAGAAACATCCTGCACATCATGGTCCAACTACGCTTGGCCTCATTAACCAAACTGATACACAAACCATGGAATTCTCATTGTAAACACGATTAGTCATAACCACATACTATGCTGATTACCGTATGTTCTCTAACCAGGTGCGTAACACGAAAACATTCATATCACTGTCAAGACTATGTCTAAGTTTGTCAGTTTAAAAGTTTTTAAAGAGATATTCACTTTTTGAGAAGAGGAAACAATTATGATATTATTGGTCTAGATCGAAACAATTGTTTTTGTCCAACTCAGTTCTAATTGGATTAGTTCCTGTAGATCAACACAAAAAGGTTTAAAAAACTTGGAGAAAGCTGTGTATTAGCATCCTTGTTTATCTCAACGGCAGTTGCGTGGCTGGAGCATGCAACAGTCAATTCCTTGCTCATTGGAACTCAGGTTCTAGACACATTTACTATAAAAGAACTTTGCATGTTTGTTTTTATTTCATTAAAATACTAAACTACAAGTGAGCAGCAGTCAATGGACAAAGATGCGTTGTGCACACGGAAATGTGTAGTTGAACCAAAACCTTGCTCAATCTTGAACCAAACCTTGCTGAACCATCTAGTTTAATTTGTTCTAACAATGTGAAGGTCATGAGTTCAAATCCTAGTGGACACACGTGCTGATAAATGCAAACCTTGATTTACGGCTAAGTTGCTTTGGATAAAAGTAGCTGTTACATATATGGTTTCATTTCCTGTAGCTCCAATACAGGAAATATGGTTTTATGTATGTGTTCTATGACATTCCTTGCTTGTCTTATATCACTACACTGGTACCAGAATTTGTAAAAAATAGGCGATTTATGTATCTTAACAGATGAACTTGCAAGGTCTTTTGTGCACCTTTCAGCTAATACCCACCTTCCTTGATCATCCTGCAATAAGCTGGACTGGGGCCTTTGATGTAGCCTCTTGATTTTTAGTTAGGTAATCTCAAGAGGCCTCATAGCTCCACAGTGCACAAATACTGCAAGTTTGCCAAGATGAATGACCGTTTGCACAGGTTAATATAACAATATGCTACGCAAGTACTATCATAAAACATTTGCATAGCTTGTTTTAATGTGTTTGGGAAAATTTGCAGCCATGGGTTGAAAAAATGCCTCAACATGGAAACTTTTACCTAGGTGGTCTCATTCTGTTGATACCAATTGTTTACTAAGCCCTGCTAAGGATCACAGTACAGGAAGATGGACAAAAAAGACAAAGTGTCTCCTTGCTAAACCGCACATCAGCATGAGTACAGTACCACACACGCTCACCCACGTTCATGGTAAAATCCTGAATCTAAAATACCACACACAAACTGGCATACGGATTAAAGTCTTCCACACCCAACCCCCTCCTCCTATCATTCTTTCATCCTGACATCTACCTGTCTCCTGCCAATCTCCAGTCTTTGCCCTTGGATAGAACTGGGGGTGTGTTTACATGACAGATTGGGCCCCAGTAGGAACCATAATTGCATCATTTCATGGATGCGAGTCAGGATTGAAGATCCAAGGCCTTGGAAAGAGATTCTCTTTTAAGCTAATCTGCCATATGCAATGTGCTAGAATACTTGACAAAGAGAGATACAAGAAGATAATAAGAGGCAAAATGTAACAAATAGCGTGGACCTGTTGAAATACAGGGAGTAACACAAACTTTCATGCTGGTTAATTTTGAGAACTTCAAATGAGGTGGCTCTGAAGAGTGGATGAAATCAGACCATTGAAGCACGTTTGGTCTAATTTTGAGGGTGCATTGTGATCCGTAGCTTCATCAGGGAGTCTTTGAGGGAAATCAGACTTCCTCGGTCATGGCCACACACACTTCAGCAGTAGTTCTCAATGACTCAGTCACATAAATATATGAGGTAACAGAATCCTTTAAGCAGCGGTGTGATAAAAGTAGATGTGTGTTCTGTTAAATAGTTTAAACACGGTTCCTGCATATTCATCAATTCATATTCATATATATATCTTTATCTCTTGTCTTTCCCAATGTAAACCCATTATCTGTTAGAATATGTCTTTATTCTGTGTATATGATATTATAAGTGCGTTTTCCAACTGTTTCACAAATATTTAGTATACAGACTCCTCATGTTTATGCTTAGTGCCGGGTTACACTGTTTATGAAATATAGCCAGGCAAAAGCCCTTTGGGGAAGAGAAAGAAAACCATTCCAAATGAAAAGTAATGATTCATGCCACAGATAGTATATAAACTAAAGCACACCACTATCAGCCCTGCTCGCCCAACACAATTTTGATTGGCTCAGAACAACGCACAGACAACTTAGTATTATGTTACTCCAAATACATTGAGGTGACTATGATGATGTGGGTGGTCCTCATTCATTATTGTAGCGACCACTCATGCTGATTGAAATTTGGAGGTGAAATATAATAATGTTATCAACCTACATTCAACATGTACTGCTGTGTTTGTGAAGCTTTCAGTAAAGCTTTGCAGAAGTCAGCATTGAACTAGCACTGCTAAAAGGAACATTGTGTTGCTGTGGACATGTGATTCCCTCATTTAAATATTATGTCCATTAGGGACCAGCACAAGAGAAACGTTAGATGGTAACTCTAAAAGGGATCCAAACAAAGTTTTCCATATTGATTCAGGATTGAGAAATGCTGGGCTGAGAGCCATGTTGACCTCTTTGGCATCTTAGTATTTCTCATTGACTTGATTGACTTGAATTGATTTCTTACTGTTTTTTTAATTAAAACAGTGACACAAAGCCACACTAAGGCCATGTGTATAAAATCTAAATTGTGTTTAACTGGCAAATAATTACCTATTTTTTTATCAGTAAAATATATGAGAGACTGGACACCTTGTGCTTTTAGATAGATACCTTCAGTTGATATTAGTATAGACTCATGTACTACAAAATAATCCTCCATCAGACATTTATGAAAACAATTCAATTGTTATACATCCAAACCTTTTAAAAGAATATTAAGTACCAAAGCGACATGGAACATGCATCCCAGGTAAGAAGCATCGCAATCACATTCCCATCACATGATCAACTTAGATCAGATGTTACAAAAATAAGGCGGAGTCTTTCAAAAAGTTCTCAAACATGCTATAGACTTTAATAAACATTGATATTTCTGAGAAGAAACCAAGATAACCCTACTTTTATTTACAATAAATGATCATATTTCTTCACATATAACAGTAAAAACATTGTAGACATCTTAAATAACTTTACGGTGTAACTACTTAAATAAGAAACAGGGTTACTGTCTTCACACGGCACCTTTCCAGCAGCTCCAATGCAGGTTTCACATTAAGTGCTAAAATTGAGCAGATTTACAGCATGAATTCCTCACACTTCCTGTAACAAAGAACTTTAAAAATGCACTGAACAGAAAGCAATAAACACTTGGGGTTTGCTGTCGGTATAGTCTTCTTTGGGAGAAAGAAATGATTATACTAATAAAACTGAAAAAATGTCTCTAAAATTATAGCTTTAGCTTTAAGCATTTTAGAGTCTGAAAAGAATGAAAGAAAAATCCTTTTTTCTGTCAATGTTCTTTTGAAAGCAAGAGAACAATATTACATTATCTTTATATTTTTATAGGTGTCATATCTTCAATGGAAGTGTGTAGGTATCTATACGTGAAAATACATAAAATGAATTTACAGGCTTTATGCAAAACCACTATTACTCTCCTCTCCCATATATTATTCCTTAAAAAAATAAACCTTCCTCTATCAAATAATGGCAAGTCTAAGTACTTATATCAATACAGTACTATATGAAATGTACACCAGTCACCAGCCTTGTTCCTTTTTTAAATGACAAAACTGAATACGGGTTGGTCTTTAGAAAAGCAAAGAATAAATCTGAAACTGTCAAAGCTTGTCTATTGTGACAGACAAAACAACATTCAAAGTGATTAAAGATTGTGGTATTGTTATTTGTTTAAAATCATCTTACAAGGGTTTTCCACAAAGAAAATGGTTTCTGTGTTTAACATCACACAAAAAGTAGATACATGAACATTTTAAAATAAAAGATATACAAATTGCAATAAAAGCAGCGTGCATGGTCATGAACATTGATAGGAAAATAGCATAGCTCATACTGCAGCTTTAACCAGAGCAGGTTACTGCAAACCGGTTGGTCATCTCCAACTTGTCGTGTATTAAATTAATGCAACCAAAGTGACAGAAAACATTCTTAAAGATTTCACTTTTCATGTTTTAAATGAAACATCAATGGGATACAACCAATAATCAGTTCTGACTTAGCAGAATCTCCATTGGTCCATTTTAGCTTTCATATCAAGATCAATGACATTTAGCAGATCTGTTTTATGAACTGCATGTACTGTGAACTGGCACCAAGTCCCATCCAATAATTCTCCAGTTATACACAAACAGTCTTTCTATGGTTTTGTGGCACACTGTATTGGTTTTGTGGCACATTAACAGCATTCACTCTGGTGTTACTTCCCTCATTCTTCAAGCAACCTGTGAATCCCAAGGCAATGATTTTCTTTATGGTACCGTTCAGTCCATATGACTTGCGTGAATGAACTGTTTGTTAATATCAACGTAAAGCAAGTTCCCTAAATCCCAATTTGTCTTCCATTTCTTGAGTCCTGTAGGACAAACTGGTGCCCATGTTGGGGTTGGGCCAAGCATCCATTATGGGGCATCCAGTGCTTGTGAGTCCTCTGAAAGTTATTCTGGCAGGGACAATTGACTTTATAGTATACCAGATTTTACACACCATACCAGCAGTAATAATGGTGGGTGCGGTCAGCAGGTCACCTTCTATAATACCCTTGTGTCCTGCGTGGTGCCTCCAACATGCGACCCCTTCAGCTATGCGAGGTGAGGTTCTACTGGCCACCCTGTTATTGTTCGATGTGTGTTTTTGGCCTAAGGAGGGGGAGTGCAGATGGTGTAGAGGAGCTTGAAAATCAAAAGCTTGTTACTGATGAAACAGAACAGTGGTGGAAGAGGAGGATCAGGTGCGGGGCAGTTGGAGATTGGGGATCTTGTTTTGAAGGCAAACTCTGAAAAGCCTCCTTAACGTTCAGTCTGCCAACTGCAGAACAACGCATTATCACCCTGACCTGCTCTTTACACAATGTAACTGGTGAGGTCCAGCAGGTAAGAGGTCATATCAATGATGTGCTCCAGTATGCTGTCTTTCTCACCGCCCCCTTGTCCACGTTCCCCTTTTTCACACTGGGCCCCGGAGAAGCCTTCCTTACAGAGACACTTGTTGGGTTCCACGCAGACCCCACCATTGCGACAGGCGGGTTCACACTTGGCTGCAGGATACATAAAAAAGTTGAATGATAGCTGAAAGTGGGCAGCTGTTAGGGCGTTAGAAGCACCTTTAGACACGTGTGAGAACAAAGACAAAGGTTAAGTGTGCTGTGTGTCTCTTTACCTCGTAAGCAGAAAGGTCCCTCCCAGCCTAAGCTGCAACAGCACTTGCCAGTGGGTGTACAGTGGCCGTTCCTGCATTCACGGGAACAAGTAGTGCTAAGCATCTCTGGATCCTCTACTGGCCGTCTGCACTCCTTAGGAACCTGTGGCCTGTGTGAGTCATACAACATTGATGGTCATGTTCAAGCCACATATATAAACAGTACTCCTCCCAAATGGAGCAGTATATAAAAGTTTAGGGCTCCAGCAATCCATGTTTATGCAAGCAATCTTGGATTGGACCCCTGAGGGTCTTTATGTGTCCTGTTTCCCTCCCTCCAAACTTTCCACTTTTTACACTTAGACTTTTTTGCCAAACATACAAACATGTATAAATCAAGATATTTATTTCTTAAACAGATACATAAACATACATGCATATGGAAAACTTATGTTTAACAACAAATGAACCATCCTACGATGGGATGACGTCATGCTGTTTTGGCATGGCAATGTCTGGAAACAATGCTTTTGTGCACAATGGATTTCGATTGCAAAACCCCAGTGTCAAACAAAGTGGCTTGTGATGAAACTGTCCGAACTTCAGGTCTCCAAACATTCTTATACCTCACTCAGCTAAACATATTGCCTAATGAGCCTGGCAAATGTCTTCAAGGCTGCCTAGTAGTGAGCAGCAGGGCTGTACAAACACACAGCACAAACAGGACCAGCACAAACACACAGGCACTCACAGACAAACGCACTGTAATTGGACTCCAGTTAAGAAGTAACTGTATGGGAAACAGGATGGAGAGCTCTTGGTGATCCTGTGCTTTTCACTAGAGCTGGTGTATGGGAAAGTTAGGTGGCCAATGATTTTGTGTTAAGTGCGTAATAATGAGGGTTGTGGAAAGCATAGGGGCAGAAGCTAAGAAAAGCTTATAGCAAAACAAAAAAACTCTTTAATATCTCAATTATCCTACACAGTCATGTGATTAAATAGAGGCTTTTTGCTGAGATCTACAGCTTCTGAGAAGTTTTGACCTCAGTATGTGTCATCTAAATTTGAGCTCAAATCAATTCTCATCTAATTCTTAGCAAATAATCAGGGCTTTGCAATCAATATACATTTTTAACTCACTGTATGTTGACATTCACTGCTTTGTGTTTATTTCATTTACTTTGTGTTTATTTCACATCTGAGACTAAAATTGATTATGTCTATGACAGATTTTTTTTTAAAATTAATCAATCAGTACTGATTAATATTTAAAGTGAAATATAACTGAGAAAAAATACAACTATACAAATTCTTCTATTACAATTGCGGCAGATGAGGGGGTGGGTTTAGCGTTTTTTAAAACCTGTATGGAAATGATGATTACCTTTTCGTTTGGTGTAACTAGTGGAACATATTTTATTACACAGAAAATATTTATCCAATAGTTAGGGCTGATCACTGAAATCTTGTTGGTTCTAAAGAATTATCTGCTTTCCATAACATATTTGTCTTTGGTATTCATTGCCACACTATGCTTGTACGATGGCCTTTTTGCAAACACATTACTGATACACATGAATACTACACTGAGAAGCCATCTCAGTATTTTACTCTATTATTGAAGGAATATAAGTATTTGTGTGTTGCTTATGTAAGTTGGGGAAAGCAACAACGAGTCTATGAGTGTTCTACTGTATGTGGGATGTTGGATCTGTGAGTTGCCCTGACAGCTTCAGTGACTGATGGCAGGGGTAGGGTGGTAACAAGTGAATTCTGGCAGGATGCACTGGGGGGGTCTAATGGGGGAGCGGTTCCCATGCTCCCCTCTTCTGCTCTCAGCACCCATATCAGGTCTTTCCTTTCTCTCATCCACACTTTGGTTTTTTGTGTTGTTGTGACAGGCTGTTACAATGTTAAAAAGAGAGAGAGACAGAAAAGATGAGGGAGAGAAAGAAACAGAGATGGATAGTGCAATAGAAAAGAAGGGAGGGAGAAAAAGAGACACTCCCCAAAGGATTGGACTAACGCTGTTAATGACGCTGGGGTCAGCGGCGCTACTAAACAGTTTGCATTACTGGCAGGGTGGCCGTGAAAACAACACCTGCTGCTGTGGCACTTGACAAAGACAGCTGGGTCAACAGGCACTGTGGGAATGTATCAACTCTGTGAGGCTACTTGCATAAAACAGACTGATAATTTAAAAGGACGCCCCAGCTTATTAGTGTGTCCTGTATCTTGCCTATTTCTGAGTGGTTAAACGCTGCCCAGATACCCTTTCTGTTGACTGAAAGATCGTTTGCCATAGTATGCCTTTTTATAATCTTGATTTGCCCCAATAGTCTGCATTATCTATCTAGGCCGAACAGATCTGGCCATGGGACTGAGGAATTAAAGATCACTGAAAATGGGTAATGTCTACTTTTCTTAGTGTGGATGTGATGCCTACAAGTATTAAAGAAACTCATGCATACGTTGCATACTCATGGACACTCCCAATGCAAATTTTGGGGGGAGATTCTGCTGAATTTTATGGACAGGATTTAAATATAGTAAAATGTGTTAAATATAGCTGAGAGTACTATAAAATTTCTGATAGCTAAAAACATAAAATATAATCAAACATATACAGTTTCTTTCACGAACACCTGCCACGAACATGAATTTAAAACAAAAACGACGAACCTTTCTCTATTCTCACAACAGGTATCACATCTATCAACAATTAAAATTTTGTACTCTTGGTAAAATTGTAACTGTGTACAGCCGCTGTTATTGCCTCCTTACGATTTACCGCTTCTTTGTTTTCCTCACCTTGTAAGTTGCTTTGGATAAAAGTGTCTGCTAAATGCCTAAATGTAAACAAACAAAAACTAAAACTACCTAAAATATATAAACAACATTCAAAGTACAGAATGTGAAGAACTCTATGAATTACATGCGTTCTGCAGTGTGTGCACAGTCACGTGTGTGCAGATTCCATGTGGAACTGCTCATGTGTAATTAATTCAGTAGTTGAGAGTTTTTCTTAAAGAGACAGTTTAATATCTCTTGGCTTAACTCACTGAAACCAAGAACAGCTGAGTTATTTGAACAAGAGTGCGCAGAAGAGCGAGAAAAGCTGGGTGTTAAATGAGCATGGCAAAAAAAGCTTCATCAAGGCACTCTGTGTGACTCCTCTGTGTTTTTTGTCATTTCTCCCTTTTGTTAGCATCTCTTTGTGGTTACATTGTATCAAAAAATTTACTATGTATTGTAGCTGTAGGCTATTCAGTACAACCCCTAAAGGTCTTTGTCAAGGGGAGGAACAGAGTTGAGTAGGAGAGATTTAGGACAGACCGTGAAATAAAGAAGCAGTTGGGCGAGGGATAGGGACTATGTAACCACAGAATGGGAGCACTTAATAAAATGCTTGTACCCAAAGAAAAACACTTTATTGCTGAGATGTTGCTCTACATAGCTCTGGAGAGTCCTCAGTTATGTTTCAGTTTTCAGTTTCACTGCCTTAGATTTCCTAATAACAGTTTAGGAGACCAAGTGAAATAGACAAATCCCCAGCTTGACATACAGTAAGAAAACAAAGCAATAATATTGATGTGAATATTATAGCTCAGATAATTTGGTCTTGGAATCTCTGACCTTTTTTTAGGGTTCGGTATTTTGGCAAATTGGAGCATTTAAGGTTAGAGCCAAAATTCTAAGCTTTATGACAGGAGATGTGAGATTCCGTGGGTTTTTTCAAGAGAAACATCTGAGAAGCTGGACATATAATAAGGAAAAAATATTTGATTTTTCTTTATATTAGTATGTCCTGGTCTTGACACAAATACACCTCTGAAAAAAGGCCTAGAAMATTTTTCAAAACTCAGAAAAAAGGGCTACTAAACCCATCCATAAAAGATTCCTATCATTAAAGATACACTTCTATTTGCAATATAAAACAATTGTGTGGTTTAGAAGTAACACTCAAGTCAAACTTAGCAACACTTGTATCCCCTTGGCGTAGACGCTATGAGGAAAGTGTTTCCGAGATGTGTTCCTCATATATTTCTAGCTTTTTACAGATATGTGGATGTTGTCATAGAGCTGTTAGAACAGGCTGTACTCTCCAAAAAGATGGAAATAAAAACCTCTGTTCTAGAGCTTCATCTGGACCATGGTGCGAACTTCAGTTTACAGAAATAAAGTGGGTTAGGGTAGATGGCATATTTAATAATTCTGTTCAGTGAGTTGTAAATGTTAACATTGCTGGTAAATCCATCGCAACAGTTGTGTTTTGGAACATAGCTGGTGTGTTTTGGAACGTAGTGTAGCTGGGTTAAGATGTTCATTAGCTGGCCCAAGTTGTTAATTTGCTAGTTAAATATCAGCTTGACCACCGTAAGGTGGTATAACAAGCTGGTGAAATATGTATTAACAAATAAACCTAAGATTTAGGACATAGGACCCTAAGATAGGCAACCTCTTAGTCGTACTGTATGCTCATCTTTCAAAGCCTAATTTTTATTTGCAAAGATTTACATTTGGCATCTACTCTCGCTATTGCCAAATTGGATCTATTACATTTTTAATATTACTTTGTTATAGTCCAAAGAGTATTTACACTGGACCAATTTAAAAATATGGAATAAGATCGAAGATATGTGTCAGTTTGTGTTTCATATGGCACGAGTTTTGACTGACACAAAGCTTTGTGAGTTTATCATTTTTTTCTTTAAATAGTTCCATCTTCTCATTGATTGTCACTAGCCAATAAACAATGCTACAATCTCTCCCTTGTCCACATTGGACACAGACGTGTATACATTTCATCGTGTGGTGGCTTATTTATTATTCTGTGTTAGCAGATTGATAAACAATCACGGATGAGTGCAGTCACTCTGCGAGATGTGTTTACTTCAACATCTCAAACATCGGAGTTGATATGATACGATGTGCTTTCTCCTCCACCCCACAGTTTTACAACCCAAAAACAGAATGTGGTAGATCAAAATTAAAACATTAAGTGGGTATTTTGAAGTCCTCATCCCCAGAACACAAGAGCCTTTACAAAAGGCCAGGAGATGCAGAAAAGTTGTAAATGTAGGTCCATGAAGTGTAAATGTCAGACCACCCTACTTGAAAGTGCTAGTCAATTCAGAATTGTCATATCACCTCCTTTATTTGGTAATTAGATCACAAAAACTGACAGGGTGTGTAAAACAGTGAACCCAACACCACAGGTCTGACAGACTAAACAACTCCAATCAATGGTGGAAAGAATTGTTCTTTGGAAAATTTCAGCAATGCCAAAAAACATAAATATAGGGAGTTTGAGGGGCCTTGTTTAGGAGAGTCATGGAAACATCTGTGGTAATTAATAGCATTAGACTTGGGTGGCACTGTCGTCACCTGGGTATACAGTGCTTTGCAAAAATATTCAGACTCTTAACTAATTCTGTCGCAATTCTTACTGTGCTACAATGCCTATGTTTAAATACTGTTCTGTGTGATATTTGCATTTCAAAGCAATTAAACACAAAACAATAGTGACAAAAACACGTTTTGTTCAAAAAAATGTTCCAAAAATAAAAATACCAAAAATGCACTTTTGATATTTTCAAAAGCCATCATTAGCAGTAATTACAACTTAATTTATTTTGGGGCAACTATCTTTGCACAACTTTTAATGATATTTTGATTATTAACTATTATTTCAGGTTACATTTATCCAGGTTGTACAAAAGAGATCTGACAGAATTTTAAAACTGCATGATTTTGACCTTTAGATTTCTGAAACACTCCTTTATCTTTCTCTCAAATGTATTTACATCCCAGGAAGATACTCCATAGGCTACTTCACTGCAGATATAGTGTACACATAGATGTAGGCAGTGTTAGATTTGCACCACACATTGCTTTGAAACTTGGTCTTAGGCAAACTTTAGACATGCTGTCTTGTGGTTCCCTATACCAGTCAGGTAGAGACAGTTGGGCTTAATGTTGTCTAACTGTATCACCTCAGAGTTAAGACAAGATTAAGACTGGAAGGTGTATTAACAAATATTAAAATATGAAGAATGAATACAACAGGCTATCAAGTTTTAGTGCCATGACATCGAACACACGCGCAACTAAATGCTAAGTGAGATTATAACAAAGTTTTGAATCATTTCACCTAATAATTGAGGGTAATTTATATAGTTCCTTGGGTTGAGAACCAATTAAAGGACTTTGAATGGGGAAGAAAGAACAAAAACAAGTTTCATGAGCGATTGGTTTGAATTAGAGACTTAACAGATCTGCTTGACTGTGCCTATTGAAGGGTCTTTTTTTCTGGAAAGGGTACATTTGATCTATTAAAATTTTGTGGGAATTCATATGCTCATTTCTAATAGGCGATATGTCTTTCTTATGTACTTGGCCTGGTGAAAATGACCATGAAATATTTTTAAGATCTATTATAAAGTGTCTTTAAGTGATGCAAGACACACAAGTTAAATTATGCCATACTGAAATTGGCTCACACGCATCCATAAATAATTAAATCCTTTCCCCGGCCTCATTCATGTGTGTTAAATTTCTCACTGTGAACTCCACAAACATGTGCACTTGTATGTCAATTGGATAAATTCCATTCTGTCGCAGATTTGCCAACATTTGAATGCACGCAAGGTTTTCAAGGAAAACATGCTCTCTGTTGAAGACAGGTGCACAAGCCCTGTCAAAGCGAGGAAAATCACAACTGACCACACAGTTAACCAGCACTGTCCGAATGTTATGCTTGCTCTCCAATTATAGATTAGGTTTGTGTTGGCTGAGACCAGCAACACGTTGTGTGACAACTTAAGTCAGCTGAAGCCCTATGCATGTTTGTGAGAGAAAAAGGGAGAAAACTGCATCCTAGCGCTGACTCTCTGAGAAGCATCATTTCTTTCGTGATATGAACTGACCACAGATGTTTGAGCCATAGCACGTTAGGTGATCACCGGGGGAGGGTTGGGAGTTTCGTAAAGCAGAATAAAAATGGAATTAATTATGTGTGTTTTAGCATTGCTTAGCGGTAACGTCATAAACTTCACATGAGAAGAGCAAAGAAAAGACAGACAAGAGGATTGTTGCATAAATCTTGTTGTATACAACATGCTGATCAGTGTATATATGAAGCTTAATGTACCTCTTGGGGTCCACCAACTTGTAGAGCCTTCCGCTGTGTGATTGCATTGCCATGCTTTTGCTGGAGGCAAGAATGTAGACCTCACCTGCAAAGAAAGAGAGATTTCGTTTATGTTCTCTCACCTTCCCTGTTGGTGCACTTGACACTGGTGCATGAGAGAGTTTTATAAGGGGGTCATTAAATCCTCATGCAAGTAATTTAATGAGGAGCAAGCTTGCAGTACTGTGCGCAGATTGTAAACATGTGTCAGAGGACTGCCATGTGGGTCTCCAATGCAGCCTTCCAATGAATCCCTCTTACAAATCAGCAACAAATGCTATCTCTCCCTCACAGAGGCCCAATCTTGGCACAGTGCAAGATTTACTCCCTGTCTCACTTGACCTTGTGTTAGGATTCGAGAGTTTATGTTCTCTGTGATGCACTGAGCTGTGGGGATATTACATGGTGGCAGAGATTACAACCTAGAAGTGAGTGGGCATAACTTTGCTTTGCTGTTCCTGCCATGTCAGAGGGGTTGGCATGAAGTTCAAATACATGAAATCATAACCATGCCAGTGAGCCAAAAAATCGTTACCAATGTTAAATGTGCAAGTATTGAATCAGAGGAGATTGCAAATATAAACCCTATGTGCTGACAAATTGTGCTGACCTTTGATTTCCAACTAAGCTAATCTGTGGGGATGAAAATTTCATGCTAAAATGTTGCTTGGAGAAAAGATATTTTAAAGTGGGAGTTGGTAATAAGGCACTGATTTTCCATTTGTGACCCCGGTTGACCTTTTCTGTTCTGTATCATTCAGATGAATATTGAATTTGACAGACAATTTTGTTCATCGCTGTTACATCATTGCACGGTATACATTAGTAAAATACATCAGACCTTGCCTAAACCAAACATATCCCTTTTTCTCTCCTGCCAAAATATTAGTTCTTATTGAGAAATCCTTTTACATAAATTCTTCTTTAAACAAACTATGACCAAACCACAAATAAAGGTTACAACAGACCTTCACAAACTTTGCTGTAAAATGAACAGCCTTTGATGTCTTACTAGCACTTTTTAAGAACTTACTTACCTAATTCATCTTCACCAAACCCCAGGATGTGGCCTACCAGCGAGGAACCACAGGAGCTGCTGCTACCAAGACAAAGAGGCTTCTCTTGCCACGACCTGTCTTCTGAAGGTCTCTGAAGAATTCTGAAGTTCCTGAAACAGCAATACATTAAGTGGATATTATCATTGGTGACTGTTTCTTTGCCTTGTATCTTTCCTAATGGCTAAAGCTGAGTGAACATCTTGATTGTTGAGTACAAATTTAAACCTAAACAAAGAGGATCATTTAAATCTTTGGTTCCAGGAACAATTCTTACAGCCCCCCAGTTTCCATTTATATTACTGCTAAAGCTCAACAATCAGAAGTCATATCAAATGAAAACTAAATATCTGATTTTAAGTATCTTTAAAACTTTTTTAACTGTAGATTATAAGTGGCACAAAGCATTAAGTAGTTTTTTTATATTTATAATTAATGATTATAATAACAGATCATATATAACTTACCCATTTTTATCCCCAAATACATAACTTCCATAGAGTCGTCTTGACTGACATCCCCTGTAGATGAA
>JAZGTK010010821.1:0-16098 GCA_036877625.1 Ambastaia sidthimunki | reverse complement strand
TTTTAAAGGGGTCATACTAATGTCATACGACCTCAATATGATATGATACACTAAATACTCTCTCAAATATAGTACATTTAAATACAGACATAAGCAAACAAATAATGCACATGTTTATCTGAAGTTGAGTTTAGTAGGATAATCTGATTAATTGGATTGTGCTGTTGCTGTGGTTACATTAATTTGATCATTCTTCTTTTTTTGCTTGACTAGCCTTTTATTAACCAAAGGATGGGCAGAAAAAAGGAAGACTAAGAAATGAAGAAAAAGAATGTCATTACAAAGTTTCTATCATTTTTCTGCCACTCTTTTCTTGTCTGCTCTGTGGGATTAGTCAGTCTCTCTCATACTGTCTTCTGCTCTGTTCCATCTATCTGCTTTTTATTCTGTCATTCTCCTCTGTCAGTTTCTGGTACAGTCAGTTTGTAATGAGCTGGTTTAAGAGTTCAGACCTGTCTATAAAGGTGGCTGGTAAAATCTGCAGTACATTTTATTCAAAAGAGACAACCTAAAATGCTACAAAGAAGTGCATAAATAATTTGACTTGCATTCCAATGGCACAAGGAAGTCCTTTTGATATTAGCCTGAATACACACACACACACACACACACACACACACACACACACACATATATATACATAATCTCCAGAAAAGTCTGGAGTCACACTGTGTCACCCGACAGTTCATATAAAGTTACGTTGACAAATAGCATGCTTTCAAAATGCGACAATGAGATAAAAGCAAGCTGTGTCTACGTCACTCTTTCTTACATTAATAACAGCTTTTCCTTTAGTCTGTAATGTTTTTATGATTATTAACCACCTGTGCAAATTCATTTCAATGTTTCTTGACAGCCTAAAAAACAGCCAGCTGTCGCCGCTTGGCGTGTAACACATACATCCACAAACACACGACACCACTGCAGCGCTAAATAATCTACCAACTGCGGACAGTATCACGAAGATCGGACAACGAAGTGGGGAAAAATGTATATAAATATTAATCTGTCCATTTTTCTTTAACAATTGCACTTTTGGACTAAACATCGTAACAAACAGGACGATTCGGAAGTGTGTTTATCATTGGACGCGGTGGCCTTGGACTAGTTATTTCAAAACACAGGTAACGCTATATTACAGATCCTATATCGAAGCAGTGTGTTTTAGTGTAATACCGTATGTTTTTTAAAACATTTTCAGATTCATACAGATTCAACATACTGTCAGCACAATATGCAGTGAATGCAAACAACTGTGAACTGTAGCACCAGATAGTTTCCGCAAAAGTGCCGCAAATTTCCCTCCAAACTCCGCAGATTCAATCTGTGCCTGTATATAATCTGCCAACAGCTGCCGTAGCGCTACTAGTAAACTTGTAACTGAGTGTTTATGGTGATAAGAGAGACGCACCTGTCATTGGTTTGGGTTAACGTAGATCCGTTTCAATTTCCATGAGTGAGAAGAAAGTGCTTGTCCTGTCTTGCTTGTAGATGTGTTGCATTGGTTATTGGTGTTGTGTTGGTTATTTATTCCTGTTTGGTACGTGTGTTGAGCCTTCACCGAACTAAAATGGTGGTAATGGTTCATTTACTCACGCATAAATTCTGAGTTTTGTGCACGAGTTATAAAGTTAATAGAATCTGTTGGTGTTTTAACTAAAGACAAAATGTCATATTATTCACAGGTGAAGTTTGGTAAATTACCACTGTTTCACAAGTGTTTTTTTATTATCTTGATTTTTAAGAAATACTTTAATAACCAGCAGAGTATTAAGGATGTAGTTCTAGCAATTTATTGTATACAGGATTAATTCACTGTGTGTAAAATATTGTACTGTATAGGCATAGGACTACAGTTGGATAAATTGGTGCATTTTTATAATAAATATTAGTATAGATTTATGGTAATAATTAAAATAAATTTGAAATCAATTTCAGTTACAAATGTTAGTATGTTACACTAATTCATCACATGTAATGGGGTTAGGGTTAAACCTGTTTTGATTTGGAGAGTAAGACTTATTTTAAGATAACAAACATAAATAAATAAATAGCAAATAAATTGGACTGGGTAAAACACAAAGATGAAACTTTCCTTGTGTCTTGAAGGGCTTAAGTAGTTACAGAGCATTTCAAAATGTAATCATTTTTCAAAAGGTAAAGACTATATTCACTGTGCTATGTGTATATAATGTTTCTCATTATTTGCTGAGATCTTTCTGTGATGTTTGGTTTTTGGTGTACAGTATAATTGAGGTTGGATTATTGTGCTGCCATTGGATGTAAAGGGACCCTGGTGCACAGAAAACTGTTTCCAATCTAAGTAGGTTTGGACTAAGTGCATGTAAATGGGAACAGCCACCAGCAGATGGTAAATTTTAATGCAAACAATATGAATAAAAGGTTTAATAATTAATGTTATTCTACCCTGCACAACAAAGTATGTGTGTAAGTCTTTCTCCTGTCTGTGAACCACGAAGGCCTTGTTAGCAGGATAATTGTAGCATGGTTAAATCTAGTACACAGTGTTGCTACCTTCTTCCAATCAGTGTCCATCTGTTTGGTTGTTTATGTAAACATTGCATGCATAATGCTGTGAGCCTTATTTAAAACAGCAGTCTGTAACTTCTGCCTCTCTGTCGCCATCTCTGTTTGAAACTTAAAATTGCAGGTAAAATTACTTTATTTGTATATATATGTTTATTGAGGTCAAATTAACTCAAATTTCCCAGGAAATCAGCTCTGACAGCTTAAATTATAAATCGTTATTATAAACTTACCACTGCGAATTGGTGTTAGCCATTTTAGACACTGATCTGTTATATATATGCTCTGTAACTATTGTTTGTTTATTATTAGCCATTAAAGTTAAAATAAAGCCATTATTTATTAAAGTTTTCAGCTATACTATACACAGTGTGGATTTACTGTGATGGTTTGGTGCATAAGACAAATTCTCCCTCCTAAAATAATGGATTTTAAATTTGATAGTGGTGTGATGGCTGTGTTGTTTAGCAATAGTGTCTTGAGGCATGCTTTGATAAGCAAACAACACATCACAGTTAAGAAAGAACGGCAAAGAAGTTGTTTTAGTTGAAGCGAAGAGTAATTGAATTGTGATTTGTTTCCCTAGACACAGTCCAAGGAGTCCCAAAAACATCTGGTGTCTCAATGTTCATAATTCCAAGTTAAGCAGAAGATAATTATTGTTTGTGATATCTGTCAAACACACAGTAGCATGACAATTGTTTTTAGTATAAAGGTTTGTAATTTTCAGTGTTTTATGGCTTGGAGAAGCAGATTTATCCCTCAGCTATGCACCGCACATTTACTTCAACCATGTACAAACAAACATAAGGCAATTAGGTGAAATGCTGTCTATTTTCTTAACTACAGAATATAACTGATCACCGTTGTGAGGCGTGTGTGCATTGAATCTGAAAGTTGTCATTCTTCTCCTGAATGAAGCTGCTAAAACAGCTTCCATTCTTTCTGAAAAGGCTTTCCACTTGATATTGGAGGAAAGCTGCAGGCATTTGCTTTCATTTGGGGACAAGAGCACCAGTGAGGTCAGACACTGTTGGTGGACGATAGGCCCTGGCAGCATTCCAGATTCATTCCAGGAGATTGTATGACTGTTACTAGCAATACTGAGAAATACATTAGCGTCCACTCTATTAGATAATATTCTGTTTATTTAGATCACTCTATTTAGGCTAGGAACTTCTAGATATTGTGGTGAAAAGGCCCTTAAACTATCTCTTCAGTACTGTAGCTCATGTTTTTTAAACATTGCATACAAATACATTCAAGTAGTCTTCTCCAAAATGTGCAACCATTTAGATAAGATGCTATAGAGGTTTTAATGTCCGAACCCTCCAAGGGGGAAATTCCCCTCATTCGAAACTAATTTCACCCCAGAGGAGCTCTGGAAGATATGAAGTCAATGCTTTATTCTTCTTGATGAGTGTATAAATATTGATACATTTTTTTGAAAGCCAGATCTGATGTTTCTATCCTTCAACAGTCTGCATTATTTCGACTTCCACTGATGACTTAACGTTTTTTGAATGCTCAGTCTTTCTTCATACCTATCATCCTTCTGTGTCACTGTTTCGAGGAAAAGATTCAAAAGATTAAATAATATTTGCAGCAGGAGGCAAATTTTTTTTCTTATTGGCAAGAATGTTCAAAAGCTTGTATGCAGAGAGAGGCTTGCTGGAGTTGCTGAGTTCTGGTTTAATCTCGCCCTAAGATGTATGTTTATCAAAGTGAATTCTAAGTCGCTGTCTTCTTAGTGCAACCAAACTTTGCGAGATGTTCAGATCTCCTAGATTCAAAGACTCGGGTCAGAACTTTGAAGAGAAACCCTCACACCAAGTGCAACACATCAGTTCAACTAAGAAATAGTCCAGGATCTTAATTGTAAGAGACCATAGAAGCTGGCAACATCACAATATTATACTCTGTGGATTACACTAAATAATTTGCCGGTCTTGTAAAGATCTAAAGTTTTTCCTCCATGTCTGACCTCCAATCTGAACAGCCCAAAATGTATTGACACATTAGACTTGGGATAGGCCGGCGAATTGATTCAAAGGTGAAGTAATCCACGAGGTTTCAGTCAACTGTGCGCAGTCAACAGAAAAACATTGATTTTTTCAGGATGCATCTCACCATGTCACACTCAGTCCCAGGCAGGAATACCAGTCGCATTAATCATTTAACATCAGCAGTCAAATAAGGGTTGAACTGAGGTGGTGGCCTCAATGCTAATGACAAACTTAAGAGGCGGTGCATCTAATAGTTCACTCAAACTAAATAAACTGTGCTATTATTTACTCATGCCACAAACAATCTTGCCCTCCCCTAAAGTTTGCATCCTGAATTATGCATTATGCTGTGTTTAAAAAACATTATTCTTTACTTTCAGTTACTACACACACACATGAAAACCAGCGAAGTTTTGGTGTCAGTGAAGTCATTATTGAATCTGGGTACAGACATAGCTCGGTGGATAAAATAACTATCAGTAATGACTTACTTGGGTGTGTTTCCCATGTAAAACTTTTTTATAGAAGAATTGGAAGTTATATGGACTACTTTATGGTGTGTATTGTGTGTGTTTTCTTTTCAAGGGTTTGACAGGAACTGCAGGTCACTCTGAACTGTTGTTGTATTGCTGGAGCTTTTTGTTAAAATTGTACTTTTGTGATCCATTGAAAAAAATGGCAGCGTACAGTTTTGGAACAACATGGGGTGAGTAAATAGCAGTACAATTCTTAGGTGAATTTCGGGTGTTACTGTAGCAGTCACCTTCATCACTTTGTACTGAGAGAACTTTCAAAAGGTACATACGCATGTACAAATAAATTATATGGGGTTTTTTTGCAGTTGACTTCCTCCATTCTTCATTAGATAAAACAATGTTAAATCTAGGTGAAACAGTTAACCTGCTATAGAAAACCATTGAGGGTCAATTAAACTGCAGTGATTTCCATAAATACTGTATATATGTGCCCGTCCGTTGTTCATTTTGTGTCATTGTGTCTATAAATATCTAACATTCAGGCTTGTTAGAAAGCTGCTCGGTGTGGCTAAGTGTAGGGGCTCATGTTGAGGATGAGGGTAAGGAGCCGTCCTCTCTCCAATAAAAGGACAGTGTTAAGCCAGTCTCGAGGGGCCCCAGAGGTCTATAGTTAACAGCAGGCATGCTGCCCACTCCATTAAAGCCTTAATTAGACGGGCACAATGCCCACTGAATGGCCACTGGGGGAAAGCAGTGCCCCAGTGTTTTGATTACACTTGCTGTTTGTATAAAGGCTGCATTTGATGGAGAGATGGATGAAAGACATTATTTAACGGTTGGTGTTCATGTGGAATTGACCCGGCACCTCATGCTGATGCAGTCTGGACTGTTCCTGGCCCTATGCTGGCATAATGGCTCATTAGCATGTGTTAGTAGCAAACATTGGCTTGTGAAGGGGGGTTGTTCTTTAGTTGAGTCTGTAGTGTTTATTATAGACAGAAATCAGAAACCATGTCTTGAAGACACACGATTTTTACGCTGTATCACACCATGGACAGCCTATATATTTTAGATCTAATACACAGAACAGTTTTGCATGTGGCATTTCATACACTGGCCACCTGCAATCTGGTTTAACCATGTTAAATCTATTAAACTTACTGTGTGCTGCACAGTAAGTATACCATTTAAGTAATCGTTAGACTTAATGCAAAAACGCATCATTTGTGTATGTAAAATGGGTTTAATATAGATCGGAAAATAACAAAGTTTAACACTATTGCCTGCAGCAATTAGCATTTCATTACAAACATATGCAAAAAAAAAATATTTTTGTTTACATTCCCTAATAAACAAAGCAGCATTAATGAGCGCTATAACCAGGCAAGCATCCAGACATGCAATGTAGACAAGCACACTTTTGGTATTTTACAGAGCTGATGCAGGTTTGTGGATTTGCATATTCCAGAACTATGCAACCTCAGTCCTGGAGGGCCAGAGTCCTGCCAGACCAGCTAATTAGAGTCTTTAAGATGTGTATATCTCAAGCGGGTGTGTATGATTAGGGTTGGAGTTAAGCTCTGCAGGACAGGGGGTCCTCAGGACCTGAGATGAATAGCCCTGACATAATTCCTTGAGTAAATCATCTGCCAAAGCCATGTGGACCGTATGTGAACATAAATGGCGTTATTAGTGGGCAGAAAATTTGTTTTTAGTGAATTTTTTTGGATAGCACTTTTTTCCAGTGCAGAATGTTTCAAATCATGTTTCATGTTTTACTGTAATACCACTGTATTCATTTTCATGTTTTAGAATTAATTATTTAAAAAAAATCTGAGTGTGAAACGTATGAGTAAGCATATACCCACTAAGTATTTTTCCATCCGTGTCACAGTTAGTTAAACATGTTTTAAAGATCTGGTGTACTTACCAAAAGCAGCGACAGGGCCATGCTAATGAGCCAAACCTTGACCCCTCTCAGCCTGTTGCTTATTTCATACAGTAAGCAAAGAAGGTTTTTAAACCTAAAAGTCTTACAGGCACAGCAGAAAAAAATGGCCCATTTAATTCAGTGGGTCAGAGAGAGGGTGGAAAATTGGTCATATAAAACAAAATTATGACCGTTTTTGGCACAAGAAACTTTACTAGCATTTTAAGTAGACCTCAGGGAGGTAAAATTTTAATCATAAAAAATTGTGTGATATAAGCCTTTAATGATTCCGAACCATTTACTTTTTTCCCTTTCCCTGAGGAAAGGAAATATGTACATATAATATCTTTATACTATTAATCTCATGCTGATTGAAACCAAAATAAAAAGACTGAATTGATATTGTAACCGCAATATAATGTGGAGTTGATTTGCATTTTGAGGTACTTTTTTGTTAATTAACATTGATTAACATGATACCCTGGACATATAAAACTCTTCATGGATTAGAGAATGCACACAGGATATAGGAGCAGATTATTAAAGGTCTGTATAGTTGTGAGGCAGACATTCAGTCTATGGAATCGTTCATTAGAGGAGAAAAGAGCAATCTATTAGTAAAGTTCCCCTGTGGCTTTTCACCATACAGATCTCAGCATGTTTTTTTATAGTGTTGTCAATGTTGTAATCATCCTCTGCTAACTCTAGTCATCTGTCTGTGATGTCAATTCATTTAAACACCGTTGCCCATCAGAACAATGGCGATATATGAGGGCAGCACATGGTGGGTCCTTTAGACAGGCACATGGGGGGCCTTCTCACCCGTTAATTAAGCAATTATTAGGGGAACATTAGAAACACACATTTCCTTTGGAGGGGGTGAGACAGAGAGATAAAAAAGAGTGGAAATGGAATGAGAAAAAATAAAGGCTTACACTCGCATTGGTGTCCTGGTTACCCTCATTAATCCCTTAGCGTGTATTGGGGGACACAGTGCTGGGCATTCGCTCTGATAAAAGCCTTGGTTCTGTTTTTGACTGGTGTGAACTGCCACATTTTGGCATGTTATGCACCATGACTAATTATCTTTGCAGGCATTATATTAGTTGCTTGATTAGCAGCCTGTTTTCATTGCTAATTACAAGTGCTCTTTCTTGACCTCTGACAGCAATAGCTTTTGCATCTTTCTCTTGCCTTCTGTTTCACAAACCTGTTAGTCTTCTGAGTAATTCTGGAAAGGAGATTTTCTGTACAATATGACAGTTTTCCAGGGCATATACGGTATGTGTTTGTCAGAAGTAATATGAGAGCGACAGACTGCACCAGCCTGAAACTGAATGTTTCCTCGTTCACAGTGTGAGTTTAATTAGCAACATTTATGATACTGTTGTTGGCAGATTTTATTGCTCATTTGGAATGTTATTGAAAAGTAATGTTGACAGTTTCAAGTCATTCCCCATTTTAGTACATAGCAGCTATGTTGCCTGTCTGTTGCCTGCATAGAAAATTGTTGCCTGGGGGGTTACCAAGATGGTCACTGAGTGACTTGCCTTAAAGGAACGGTGTTTATTTGTAAAGAAAGAATGCATTGTCAATCAGAAAAGTCTGTTGCGTAGACAACAGTATTTACTCTGTGGGCATGATCATAACTTCTACAACTTTAACTAAATGGTTTCTATCCACTGGCACTATCTGTGCTTGATCAGTCAAATGTCCCAGTCATATAACTATCTCATGCCAAAGTGATATTAATGCAGAAGTAAATTACTTTCATGTACAGATAATAGATGCCTGACCCAGGGAAATTAAAGGAACAAAGGACTAAAACAAGTGGATATTTATTACAAATGCTGGAAAGAGGCCAGATTAGTATTACAGTATTAAATGTGCTTGCGGGGCACATGTGTCAACATTAAAGAAAGGAGGCATTGGATGTAATAATTATAACAATAATAAAACCATATTAAATACCCTAAAGAAATGCCAAAACCAAATTGACTGGAGGAAGTGAGCTGTCTCCTGTTAAAAAATGGCTGTGTTCTCATAGTGGACAGTTGGTACAGTAGTACCCACACTGTTCAAACACCTCTCCATTGTTGGCACAGGGGCTTGTGGGACATTGCAGTCAGACTGCAGGGGGTGCACCAGCATTTACCGAAGGGCAAGTAGAATTGAAAGTAAACAGAAAACAGTTGGTGGTGGAACAGCCTGACAAGAGGGATGCTCATGTCCTTACCACTGTCCACACATCAACAACGTCAGCCACAGAGAAGGCTGATCACGTCACTGGGGAGAAGAAGGTGAAGCCAGACCGCGTCCTCAAATATAATAAAAAGACGGGGGCCGTGGACAAGGCAGATATAATAAAAGGTTTTCTGGAGTGTGCCAGGAAGACCATCAAGTGGTGTAAAATGATTTTCTTTTACCTGATTGATACCGCTGTACTCAATGGCCACATTTAGCCATAACAAAAAAAGATAATGAGGTAATAAGATGGGTTGCTATAGTCTCCACTCTCAGTCGCTCACTCTACCTCAATCTCTGGTTTTCAGACCTTCTGATCTGACATTGGACAGTCTGAAGGATATGTGAAGCTCAAATTAAAAGATTCTTAAGGTACCATTTGCGGTTCCTCAGATGCTGCACTGATGGAACCCTCTGGAGAGTAAATTCTCTGAAATACTTTCTCTTAAGTTCCGGCTAGAACTCTAAAGACTCAACAGTTTCTTTAGTAATCTTTTTATAAGAGACATTTCGAGAAAATTTATATTTCTTTGCTACATAATAGGATATTTGAGACTTCTTTAAAGAGTGCCTAGAGGTTTCAGAGGTTTATGCCAGTGTAGTATCTGAGAGCCACAAATAGTGCCTTGAGAATTTTTTAGGTTTTACAGTGTAAAAACCAAATCAACCAACCTGTGCATGCTCTCAAAAAAGTCTTAAATATATTATTGGGATCACAATGTATAATTGTGAATCTCTTAAAAAAAGTCAACCACAAAGATCACAAAGACTGAAAAAAAAACTCTCCACCTAGAGTATAGGCTATATGTAGTTAACACTGGTCTGTTTTTACAGCAGATTGAACTGCATTTTGTCATTTACATGCATTGCATTATATTTACAGCTTTTTGCTTGTTTATACACAGCATCTCTTCTCTAAACTTTACTCATGAGGTGAGATGTGGAGCACAAATGGAGTTGGATCGTAAGCTTTAATAAAGCAATGGAACTCCAAGATCTGTGATTCACTCTCACACATCACAGTTATGTGGCTTTAATGAGATTTGGCTTTTTAACCATTGAATCAAACTACTTTTTATGATGCCTAATAAAGTCAACCTCCATTTAGTGTGAAAATGCCTTGAGCGGAAGGTGGGGGAGGGCACAGGAGTGGTTACAAAGCTGAACAAAACCTTTTATTCACTCAACACTGTACTGTAGTGGTTCTGCTTGTTCTGTGTATTATTTTCCACAAAGTTTCCCAGCAAATAAGCAAAGCTGGTCTCGTTCACTGAGTGCACACATATATTTGTCATAAAACCTGCATGCAGATGTATTCAAACAGAAAGAAGAACAGAATTAAGTGTGCATGCACCTGGTGTGAATCCGGTGTGAGAACCTTTTCTGCACTTAAAAACACAACTATAAGTGAACAAGTCCATTATTTTTAAGAAAGTTATAACATTTTATGTACATATAGAATAAAAGATCTTTTTGCACAAATATGTTTGTCCATCTGTCTCTCTATTTATTATTGATTTATCATTTTGTTTACACAGAAGCTTTACCTCAGTGAAGGATGTTGTGGCCTCTGACTGCGATGTCAATCTTTCTCAGGACAGCTGTGCCTCCTGAGAGCTGTAACTCAGGTATCTGACAGAACACGGACTGGATGGAGAGACAAACTGTGAGAGTCTGATGTGAGCTGTGTTGTGTTCTTGGTCTATCACATGATGTGTTGAAATTTGGCTGGGGTGAGGTGGGAGTTAGGGCTAAAAATGGATGGCATTGAAAGATCCTCACGTTGCTCTTTGAGCCACCCAATTTAAAGCTTTAGATTTTTAGAACAATGCTGTGAGACAAAGAAAGAGTGAGTTGTCTGGTAAGAGATAAATAAAGTGAGAGAGAGAGTATAATTACTGTCAGAATAACAGCTTGTGTGGAGACTCCACAAGCACATGTGTACTATAATTACAGCCAAAAGCACTAATGATGGTCACAGGTACTTCATAAAGGCTTTTGTATCTAATTTAGTACATCAGTAGAATAAAGAGGCCACTACTGATCAGTAATCGGAACATCAGCCACAGGGCTGCTGATTTCCAGCAATTTCTCATTGTTTTGGACTCTTTAACATAGGGCACTGCTTGGAAAAATAGCACATTTCTGGCCACTTCTGACAAGCGTATCAGTCTTCTGTCTTCAGTTTTCTTATGCCTGACCGTGGTTTACTTAGCAAGGTGACATAGGCAAGTGTACTGTTGGTGATCAAAGTCTGATTGTACTGATATTACTGCAACAGCACAAATGCATGTGCAGTATTGTTTAATACAATACAATAAAACAATAACAGTTAACGTACAAAATATGGCCTGGTGGTTTGTACAGTTTTTCTCTACCAATCAAAATAGATCAAAAGACATCCGGCTTTTCCTGGAACTGAGTGTATAAGAGAATTGAACTGACAACAGTTTTATCCTGTTTAGGCATTCTGTCATCACTCCGCTCCTGTTCAAGGCTCTTACAATGAATGTTTTAGCTTTTGCTTTAAGTTTTGTACATTAAAAAACTCTTTGAAGCTGAAGGCCTTGCTTAGTGCCCACACTGAACAGAATGTTGAATGATAGTAATGAGTCCCTGTTTTGAAAGACCAAAGTCATTCAGTGTGAAAGGAAGATGTCAAACCATGTGTTTAATCCCTTATAAAACTGTACAGGGAAACAGTTCTTTACATGGTAAAGTACAATGGAATACATTGGTGTAACTTTAGTACTTTGACCTATACAGTACACATGGTTTTTGAATGGTTTTTAACTATAGTGTTTGTAACGGTTAACTATCTGTTGTATTCCACCATAAACGGACCATTTTCTCAGGCCTTTCTCTCTCTCTCTCTCTCTCTCTCTCTCTCTCTCTCTTTCTCTCTCTCTCTCTTTCTCTCTCTCCCCGCCTCCCTCTGAGGTCAGAACAAAGTTGCAGATGCTTTCTCCCTAATTAAATGGAAAGAGAGGCTGCCAACGCTTCAGGAAATACTGCTAATTTAACCAAGTTTAGAAAGACTCCGCCCTCCTCCAACACACATACCACATACCTGCATGTGCAACCCACATTTAGACCCGTTTACCCTAGAAAGATACACATTCTTAACAAATCGGTATAATAATGGTGTACACACTCGTACATTTTTACTCCTGCTCAGCCCTCCAGTCAGTGAAATTGATTATTATGATAATGCAATAGCTGTTCTGACCATAGAGGAGAGGTAATGACATCTCTGTAATGAGTGGCCGTAACATGGACTGAATAATTCAATAGCAGAAGGGCTGCTGGGACCGGCACACCCCGCATGCTCAAGTGTGTCAGTGAGTGATGCTATCCTCCTATAGCAACCTGCTAATTACTCACTCTTCCAGAGAAGATGGAACAACACCTGGAACTTTGTATAGACTGTATCATTCTTCAGAGAAAAGTGCTGGATTGATAATTAAATACTAATTGATTCATAGAAACAGAAAGAGATTTCTATATATAGACTTACATATTGGTCTGGATGTTTTTCCCGCTTTTGACATGCAACATGCGACTTGTGACATTTGTATGCAAATTCTTTCCTTCCAATTTAGGCAAGTGTCACTTATACAATCAAGGCAGATTTTAACAACTGTATTTGTAGGATAATGTATGTTTTTCATTGGTAGCAAGTTATGTGTCTATAAGTGTAATATTTAATACAGTTTATTCATTTGTTGGCCAATGGTGATCAGATATTTTTTGTATATTTACAGTTTATTTGCTTTTTCATACATTGGCTTAAAAATATCTATCTTGACAAATATTGATGGGTAAAAACAGTGTAACAGCAAGCCCGATTTGTTCTTTTAGTAAGTTTAGTTCAGCCACTTTTTAAAATTCAAACAATGCAGTATGATATCAGTCAGGCAGAGAAACTCCTGGGTCTTCATTGACATTGCCAAATGCTTTATGATTAAAACCCATGCACTTATTTTCCTACTCATACTTTAATGTCAGGATAATCTTAATTAATCCCCTTAACAAAACAAAAAAATAAGAAGATTTGGATCTGAGTTTATGCAATTTTTCATCGTCAACCTTCTCTGATCATCTATTTATAACATTTAGCCCGATGGCAACAGTCCTGCTAGCTATTGACACTGTTGGTCTCATCCACTGGATTATGAACATCCAAAAACAAACACAAGCCCATACAATGACCTCATTATGTTCAGCACTTGTGTTTCTCCCCTGCCCACTGTGGGGAGGCACTTGAGGCCTGTTTAGCCACTTAAGCTGGACATGAGCTTTCTTCTCTCCGCCAGTGACACCAAATGCAAATAGTTGAAGTCCAATTCATAGATCCATTTTGAAATCTGGTTCAGAATAAAGAGCTGTTATAAGAGGAACAGAACTACAGAGGGAGAGAAACTGACAGAGGCCCAGATTTGTGCTCATATCTGATTTCTTGTGCAAATATAACGGCTGTTTGTTTCTATTAATCTTGATCCTTGGCGAGTGGCGGAAGCAAACCATGTATTAGAATCTTGCCGCCGGGTACAGCACAGGCCATTAAAACATCATTACCATCATCTCCCATCATGCCAGAGATGTGCCAAGGGAATTACCTTCATAATGAGACCAACCTGAATATTACCAGAGGATATCATAGCACAGTCCTCACCTATCCTTTCACATTTACATATACACACACAAAGACACTTGCCTGCACAAGGGTGCCTCTTTCATTTAGAGACCTTGGCCTATCTACCTAACATAACTATTCTCCTGCTCGCCTCCGTCACTTTCTCTTAGCCAGGAACGCTGTGTGGTAATGAACAGGTAAGACCCTGTTCATCTTCCATCAGTACCCACTTCCTCTGACTGCACCTTGAATTGGGGTCCTGTGAGGTGCCTCTGGAAAATGGCTTGTCACAAATCCCTCGAGTTATTAGTCTTCCCTCCAGCCTGTTTATAGAGCACAAAGTTTCATTCACTCACTCAAACTCCTAAATTCTACAGTTAAACTCTGTTCCAAAACTTACTGAGCTGCCTCTCTGCCATCTGACAACAGAAGCGGTTGCCTTTTGGCCCAAGTTACCGGTTTGGAGTGATTTGCATGGGTAGACACTCTTTGTTCCAGTAAACTTTGGCTTTAGCAATTTGCTAAGCTAATTATCAGCCAGTCCAGTGTAAAACAAATCAACTTTCTAAATGATGTTTCTCTATGAATTATACTTACTATCAATATGTTTCCTCACTTTGTATTATAGGATGCATGCAATCAGTATTTTAGGATGCAATGTAAATAGTATTTTAAATGCTGTTATAGTTTGCTTTGGAACATTGCTTATGTGTGTAAAGAAAATGTTTTTGCCATAAGGAAAATTACTGAGCTTTTTGTTCCTATGCTACAAGCAACTCCAGCATCTAAACTCTTAAACCTCTTTAAAACAACCAGAACACTTGTCTAAACACTTGTACGCAGTCAAGGACTCTTATTCAAATCAGAAAATTCTGTTAGATACATTTCAAGTGTCTAAAGTGTGAAGTTTTTTTCTTGTTTTGCAGTACTTCGCACTTAAAAGTATTCTTAAACAAGCGTCAAATAAAAGTAAATGTTGAGGCGATGGTGATAACTGGAACTCTTAATGCTCATTATCACATGACAAATTATTGGTTCTCCCTGTAAGTTCTCCGGGATCATTATTTAAATATATTACAAATTGATAAGGCTTGTATATTAAGAATCAAGTATGAGATTTTAAAGTTTAGACTGTGTTTCTGTAACACCCTGCTCTGACAGAAAAAAATGGTTCACAATTACCCTGGTAATGCATTTACTTAGATGCTAATGGGGTAACCAAGAGGTCATAGACTGTTCTAGTCTCCATGTGTGGTTACACTAATCTGAAGGGATTTCATTTAGCTGAAGTAGCAAGTGAACTAAAGAGACAAATTAGTCTTAATTTGCTTCCTGTGGAAAATTCCAGCAAAAAGATTTTCTGGAGGAGCTTAACCTTCAGAAAACATTGATCATCAGCCTCAGCAGGGTTTTAGCTGTTTTATTTTCTCTTCATTTTATATGAGGTTTGACCATGAAGAAAAATAAACAACCTGTATGATGTTGAATCAGCCGTGAGTGTCTCGTGTGGATACTTGAGATGCTATAGAAACCCTAAATAAAGAAAAATAGTTTGTAGTTTTAATGATCCAAAAATTTATAGGATTTGTGATTGTGATAAAATAGTCCTTTAGGTCCTTTAAAGTAGGACATAGGACACCAAAGTGTAGGCTACTATATTTGTTGAAAAAACCTGTTTGTTGTAATAATCCTGGTATAATTTTGCTATCATTTAAAAAAGGATGCATAAAGATTGTTGAGTTAGTGTCATTAGAGGCTTTGAGATCGCATGAGTAAGCTGTAGACGTCTCTGTATCACAGGCCGCTGCGGTGATGTGGAGAAAGCGGGTGTTAAGAGTGGGCCATTTCACTTTAATGACTGCATCGTGTGCCAGGAAGACTTTACGATGCTCATAAACAGAATTAAAGCACGTCTTCAAGAGGATCATACTTCACCCAGCTATGAAAGAACACTGAAATCAGACGTTTTAAGTAAACCACTTTAATCACTTGCTGGGCGCCCAACAATAAACGTCATTAAAGTTTGCGCCACACACATGCTTTCATAACAAAATGAAAGTGAAACAAAAGAAATGTTTGGGTGAAACAAAAGAAAGATAAACTTTACTTATTAAAACTTTATATACAATCTGTTTGTTGATAAGAACCGGGTGACATTTAATATTTAATCAGCACGCTTCATTACGTTCACGGAAGTTTTTGGACCGGGTTATTGGCATCGTCGCGCGCATCGAGACGCGGGCACAGCGCGAGAGCGCG
>JAZGTK010010820.1:0-16098 GCA_036877625.1 Ambastaia sidthimunki | reverse complement strand
CCCCCAAAGCCATGATCCTAGGGGAAACACTGATGTCTGTGTTTAATCTTCTTCCCTGAGAACTCCAGCCTGTCATCTCTTCATCTTACTTCAAGATGTCACTCATAACTGAACCCACACAGAAGTTATCCAAGTTTTTTTAAGATCACGAAAAACATTTCAGTCAAGTGACAGTAGTGTATGAGAACACAATGTTAAAGGTACCAGAAGTTTATTAAATGATTTATTAAAGTCATAATATGTTGGGGAGGCAGAAGGTTGAGTTTTGTAACTGAGTCTGTTTCACTGTTGATGGATGAGTGTTAGTCTGCTGTTCAGGTTCCTCTCTGTCAGCTGTTGTTCCTTCTGTGTTTTCTGTGTTCTAAATCTGTTCTTGTCCCCTTTAAAACCTTCATCTCATTGGTCTACCCTGACTGTGTTTGTTCTTTTCTCGTTTCTGTCTGTTATTTGCTGTGGTAGAGGACTCGAGTGCAGTCAGTGTCTCGGAGGCCCTCACCGCAGGCCCCCTCAGGGTCCAGTGACCCTCTCTGTGGTGTGTTGCTATTGCAGGAATGGAGAGATAAAACCAGAACTTTACCTTTTCATTGTGGTAAACCTGATTATTAACACATCAGTTACCGCAGTACAAACTCAAAGAATGGAGGTTGTTGTTATAAGTACATGATGAGGTGCTCATGGTTCTAACCAATCAGATAATAGCTGCTTAAAATGACTCCAAACTCTTTGTTTCCTCTGAATACTGACTGAACTGTGAGTTGTGATGTGTCGTTTCAGATTTCTGTTGTTCAGTGTCCTGAATCATCTTCATATTCTGTATAACAGTACAAAGTAAATGTTTAGATTAGTTTTAACTTCTTAAAGCCTGTTGAAGAGGATTTGGGGGTGACAAGATGTGTTTTTGTGTTCAGTGGAGGGCTGCGCTTGAGACCCTGAAACAACAGAGAAACACCTCATCTGGTGTGATCTGCAGTTTACAGCAGTCTTTCATGAACATGCTTTGTGCTGTCAGTTATATCCAAAATATACACTGACAAAAACTGCCTTTGAGAAAATAAAACCAGTAACTCTTGTAGAAATAGCTTTAAAACTGGAGAAAGAAACTTTTTAGGGGCTTGTGATTTATGCATGATTTTAAAATTAATTTAAGAGTCTGAGCATGAATGTTGTAAGAGCTGTGAGGGAATGAGAGGAATAATCTTCAGACATCTACTAAAGAACAACTCTGCATCATTTTTAGATGTTTAGTGATGTCATCAGATGTTTTATTCTTCAGAATCAGCTGTCTGGAAATCTGCTGAGAAAGCTTAAAAACAGCAACGGCTGGCAGAAGCTTTGGGTGGTCTTCACCAACTTCAGCCTGTTCTACAAAACATACCAGGTAAAAAGAATTGACTGTCTTTAATTGACTGTTTGATTTCAGTGATTGTGTTGAGGTGTGACTGTACTGTCCCTCTGCAGGATGAAAGTCCTCTGGCCAGTCTTCCACTGTTGGGATATTCCATCACCATTCCCTCCGAGTCTGAGAACATCCAGAAAGACTATGTCTTCCAGCTTCACTTCAAATCACATGTGTACTACTTCAGATCTGAGAGCGAGTACACGTTTGAAAGGTATGAGACCTTTACTCTGGAACCAAAACAGCTCAGACAAGTTTCACTTTCTTAAAGATCTTAGAACTTGTTTTAAAAAATATAGATGCAAAAAAGTTTCATACTGTGTACAACTGCAGGACTCATGATTATGAAAAATGTGGAAATCTCAGGGAATGTTGGAAATTCCAATATCTGTTCCCAAACAAAAAACATTGGAACTTCTATAGTGACTTTCCTAGTTATGGTTAATATTATATTTAGCTGACTAGAAATTGCTTTTTGGCTAAGTTGAATTTTTCTACAGTGATTTTTACAAACATTTATCCAGTAATCATGAATGAAAGATGTACACTGAAACACTGATGTACAGCATTTTTTAAAATAGTGTAGTTCAGTATTTCAAACACATGCAGTGAGATGTTTTCTGAAACATCTCGATCTTCTCAGGTGGATGGAGGTCATCCGCAGTGCCACCTGTTCATCCAGTTACACACGAGTGCTGAGCCACGAATGCTGAGCTACACGTCTACTGACCAGAGAGAGAGACAGAGAGAGACAGAGAGAGAGAGACAGACAGAGAGAGACAGAGAGACAGAGAGAGAGAGACAGTTATCAGGTTTTCTATCAGGTTCTAACAACATTCCTGAAGATCTTGTTGCATGTTTTATGAACAGACAATGTTTTGTGTGCTGTTTTTTTTTTTCTCACTGTTATCAGTTATATTACACAATATCATCAATATCAGGGGCCAAAATATATCAACAGACACGTCAACAGAGATGTTATCATAACTGTTACAGAATGTACACAATGTATCTTGTTTGTAAAACACAACCAAAACTAATGTGTTCAGAAAGCCATTCTTAAGTAAACTTTAACTGAATGCTGCAGTTTTTGCCAGAATGGTTCTGAATGCTTTTATTGAATGGAACAGTGTTTGTAACAATAGTTTAATGAATGAGTGAAATGCAACATTATACTTATGCAACAGAAGAATGGTTTTACAAACTATTTACTCAAAAAAATAAAGACATAAAAATACAGACGCTTTGAGAAATCTGCTCAAATCTATGACTGTATAAGTGACTCCAGGGCTGATATTTAGGACTGAGTTTTAATGATACAACTAAAGTTTCATTGCAAAACTATTAATAAGCATTAATATTTTGTGAATTGTTTTTGTGACAATCACATTGTTCCTCTAATGGTCATTAATAAAAACGTATTGCAACAAAATATTTTTACTAATATTATTCAACTAATATTACATTACAATAGAAAGGTGCTTTTGTAAGTACACACTGTAGTTGTTGTATTGCTGTGTGAATTTACAAAAACAGAAAAGACAAGTTTCAGATAAGTTGTGTTGCATTACATTGATGTAAAATAATGCTAAAAAATAGCCTCGTTTCTTTATGCAAATGTGTGGTTTAATATTGGGGTGAAATATGACCAGTGAGCTTCAGATCACAGCAGCTGATTGATGTCTATGCACATCCTGCATTTCTAACATTATAATAACGTTCATCTCTGCTGGTCTGAGATTGATGGAAGCTGCCTGATCTTTTAAACGTTTGTACTCAAAATCAGCTGCCTTCAGTCTCACTGTCTAAATGCCAAACAAACACTTTCACATTTTATTCTTTAATCTTTGTATCATTTTTATGTTGTTGATGCGTTTGAAGCATTTACATTCTTTTACTGCAGATACTTAAAAAAACATGGACTATATGTTGGTAAAATGTTTGATGGTATGTTCAGAATAAACAAATTCATATACATTCAATGCTCTGCATTTGTGTTTTTACAGTAGTTGTTTGAAGTTGAAACCATGAGTTTCATCAGTTAGAACCATCAGGATTTTATTGAAAAGTGCAAAATTGTGATAACTTGCATACATACAAATAACACACAGACACTGGAGTGTTGCACAAACATTGCACTATGCATTAAATGTTTCTTATTTTTTTTACAAACTAAATATCACAAGAAATTTGTTACAATTTTCTTAGATAAATACAGTTCTATTACCGTTTAGGTGTTTTCCTAATTCATTTAAAAAGTACAGTACTATGATAATCTATGAAGAACACTGGACTGCTGTGTCGTTTCATCAGTTGTCTCTAATGTACTGCGTCTAAAATGTTGAACATTTTTGAAAAAACATTTTGATAATTTTTTGGCATTTTGCAAATTTGATGTGAAACTATTTACCTGTATCTGTACACAGTATTTTTGTAAGGGCGCTTAATCAGGTCCCCTGTTTTCACGACACACATATTTCAGGCCGTGGTCTCCATAAGTATCATAGTTCTCATATGTTGGGTGTTGAAGCCATTCAGGTTTGTATGTGGTGGTGGTGTACACAAAGGCCTCAACGATGCTTCCAGTCTTTGGAGGATCTTTATCTGCACCGGACCATTGCTCCACCTCCAGCTGGATCAGGGTACGCTGGTACAAGTGTGGACAGCTTTCAAACCAGTCCAAAAACTTCAGCATCTTCTCATCCACTTCATAGATTTCCCCTTGGACACGATGACCCTTCCCTGGGACGTTCAGCATAAAGGGGATGTTGTTTTTGGTGGCGATCACCAGAGGGTGCTGGTCCACGGTTCGAGCTCGGGCGAGGAGCTTCGCTGTGCCATTGGAAGCGTCCAGGATCCTGTAGTTGTTGGGCTGACCAGACTTTAGTGTGCCGTACACAAACACACGAGTCATTTCAACTGTGGGACACAACAATGCCCTGCTGGTGAAAAACTACATTCATTTAATTCATTCATCATAATAGGCTTTTGATTATAATTAAGAATCAATTCAAAAGCTATTGAGAGCCTGTATAATATAACTGCATCATAATCCTCGCAAATTAGATTTATAGGGAATTACTGTTCAAAACAAAAATATGACATAATTGGATTGTCTTTGGACAAAGAAACTATTAACGCCGTCATCACCGTTTGCTTTACATGTATGTGTAAAATAAATGCTGTTTTGAAACATCTGTATGGAGTGAGTTTGATTCAGATGACGGTACGTTCAGCAGTGATAGACTGCACAGATGAACGGTGCTGGAACTGTAATGTCCTCACAGTAGGTACAGTCTAAATACAGTCTAAATACAGTCTAAATACAGTCTAAATACAGTATAAATACAGTATAAATGCAGCGTGTAACTGAGCGCCGATGTACATGTACATTCATTCTCAACTCTAGTGATTGTAGACTGTGTCAAAGTACTCAAATTAAATGTGCATGTAAACGGGAAAACAACGTTCTTACCGATCACACGAGAACCCGTTGAAATGATCTGTGTGGTTCTCTATCAGTTCTGCAGGCGTGAGATCTGGACCTTTGGACGAACCTTCATGTATTCATTCACTCAAACTTCCGCTTTCCTCACAGGACAAATAAGGAAGTGACGTTTATCTTAAACTCTCCGTCGCGTCTGTGGCTTTTCAATAACTGGACATACGTTTAATAAATATAAATACAATATATTGTTTTAAATGGAATTAGTGAAAGACCAACATAACCCTGTTGTACATCTACATCAATGTCATACAGTGAGATACAGAAACACACAAACCCATTATTAAAAACAGATATATTTAATAACACCACGATTCTCACCGATACAAAATAATGATAAGAATAACGCGCAAAACTGCGACCTTAAACACATTTTGTTTCGCTGTTAAAAGTCGCTGTTCAACTCACAGCATCATGTTCGCTCACAGAAACCTCATCTGAGCTGAATGAATCCTATCAAAGATTCATCCTTACAGAAGAAAAGCTGATATCACTTCTGATGACACATATTACTCCTGTTTTCTGCTTGAATGTCAGCACAACTATTCACAATGACACACACACGTCGTTTCATTAAACACAGGTTATCTTCACCACCGTGTACACAACCCACCATACTAAAATAATTATAATAAAATAATGCCCTCACTGACTTAAAACAAAAACCCGTAAAAAAATCTGAAACAATACAATTGAAGGTTGCTCCAGTAAGATCTACAGTAAGCGATTCCAGCAACATATGGAGTAAAATGTGTAATAGCTGAATCGGCCCTTAATTGTATATAAGAACTACACTACCCACAATCCCGCAGCGGCTCTCACATCAGACCACTAATGTCAATGATCACTGTTAGCGGTAGCACCAACCTTCAGATCTTCCACAGACACGTTCTTAAAATGATCTTTAATGATCGTCATGACGAGCTGTTTCAGCCGCACGCACGCGCGCGCGCACGCACGCAATCTTACCCACATAAGTCATTTAAAATCAATTTAAAAACAGTTTGAAAATCAAAATTATTAAATAAAAAAGTTCTTCAAATTAAACTTTTGCATAAAATATTTGCATTCAGAAAATGAAGCCCAATTTGTTGGAGCTTGATGGCCCTTGAGCAAGTTCTCCTTCATGGACAACAACTGCATACAGGGTGGAAATCTGAAGAAAAAATAACATAAAACAGGATCTTAATATTAAGCGTTTAATCTGCATTGTAATTTGATTTGATTGTGATGTGAAAGGAAATAATAATAACACACAGCATCGTGTGCAACAGCTTCACTGTGATCACATTCAGAACAGCGCTCGCATTCACAAACTTCATTTCTCTCCGAATCAAAACGGCATTTTCAGCTACACAACACACATCATTTTGCATTAGACGCCGCAGTCTTGAATACAGCAGAAAACTCGCATCACACGCTGTAAATGAAATTAGTTTTTCATGTTTTGAGCTGTTGTTGTGAGTTTCCATGAATCTCAAACAGCGAGATGTTTGCAGATATGACACCAGATGGCGCCGCACAGCCTCCTGAACAGAGTGTGATGAGAGCCAGAGACGGGTTCTGCTCTTCCCGAATCTGAATTCAAGTATAAAACAGGCAACAGTCAGAGACCGTGATGAGCTGACAGCATCATTATCAACAGCAGTCAAAACAACAAAAGATATTTGTATAGAGGCACAAACAGAATTTGGATTGGCCGTGAGGGCCGGGCGATTTCTCCAGCATGAAAATAATTCAACTGCAGAGATCATGATTAATACTGTGAAATATACTTACAGCTGTGAAAATCAAAAACAATTGAGCAAAGGGTTCTTAATATGAAGAGCTCACTCTCCACCATTACACATTTAAATCCACAGACACTTCTGTGCGACACTTCCATCTGTCCATCCATCATGGTCCAGTGCTTCCTGTCACCTTAAGGTCAGATCTGACAGCCCAGACCCTAATTTTCTGCTTTAAAGTCAGTGGATCTGACACCCGCTCTGGCCCTGAGGGTGGGGCTACAGTCACTCCACAGACATGCCGTGACACCAGAACCCCCACAATCCCCCGAGACGAGACACACGCCAGGTCTCACTAACTGATGTAAACATTGTAAAGCTGAGTCATATAATGAGGGGTGTGTGTGTGTGATGGTGTGCATATAATGAGGGGTGTGTGTGTGTGATGAGGGGTGTGTGTGTGATGGTGTGCATATAATGAGGGGTGTGTGTGTATGTAATGAGGGGTGTGTGTGTGTGATGGTGTGCATGTAATGAGGGGTGTGTGTGTGTGATGGTGTGTATGTAATGAGGGGTGTGTGTGTGATGGTGTGTATGTAATGAGGGGTGTGTGTGTGTGTGTGATGGTGTGTATGTAATGAGGGGTGTGTGTGTGTGTGATGGTGTGTATGTAATGAGGGGTGTGTGTGTGATGGTGTGTATGTAATGAGGGGTGTGTGTGTGTGTGATGGTGTGTATGTAATGAGGGGTGTGTGTTTCCAGAATCCCGTGGGTAGATTTCTTGAATTAATTTCAGCATTTCCTCACCCTCTATTTTTACATTTGCTAATTAGATACGAGACTGAAGAAATGTAATTAGAACATCTAAATCAATTAGGCTGTGTTATTTTCATCACAGAGTTTCATAAAGCTGTACAGAGTTTCATAAAGCTATTACACATGTTATACGTTGATCCTCCTCCTGTGATATTTACAAATCACATTTCCCTTCATAGCCACTGAAATGTAATGATCACCCAAATGATCTTTTTTGTTGTAATATTCTTCAACATATGAACTTAAACAAAATACTTAAAAGGTCTCTAATCAACTAACAACTAATCATTGCTTTGATTAGTTTGCTAGTTGTTTGTCAATACAGATAATAGCATCAACCTTTGCTTATTTAAAACGTTTTGCATAACATTTTAAATAAACCCACTAAAAATACAGCACAAAAAAACTAAATAAAAAAAAACTAAATATAGTCTCTACCAGTCTAAGTGGGCGGATCTCAAACAGCAAACAGCTCTGAGACTGAATTTCATCTCACAGTTAAAATGTGGTATTTATATTTAATTACTCACTGTCTTCTACTCAACAGATTCACCACAATCTCAAACATCAATGCTGATCAGAACCTCAGATCTGAAGGGACAGTCATTTATCTGGAAACAGAACAGACAGACACCCTCTCAATACAATGAGACTAGACAGTGATTTAGCAGTTTAACCAGTTGGCTGGGTTCTGAGCACTGCACAGCATGTAAGGGGAAAGATCAGCAGGCTAAGCAGCTAAACACCAGCGTCGCCAAAGATAGAGCAGCTTGAACCAGATACAACCAAAACTTTTACAATTTTATTTAGAGGATCTGAGAAAATCAAACGTTTGGAATAAAAAAAAAACTACTTATGGAAAGATCAGAGACTTTATCAGTTTTCCTATCAACACTCAAAAAGGTCTGAAGGATCTTACTGTACTGTATGAACAAAAAGACGACCTTCAGGTCTGCAGGTCAGGAGGAACTGAAGAGATGCTGAGTGCTTCGGACATTTCCAGGAAAGAAAGATGTGCTACAGGACAAACTGAATTACAAACTAAAGCTGAACTAAACGAAGGACAAGTGAGAATCTTTCAGCTACATGCAGACTGAAGGCTGTGACGTGACGTTTCCTTATTGGTTTGAATTCATCTTCATTTTTTTCATTTAGTGCAAGTATGTATAAACAGTAACATACAGTATCATATAGAGACAGAATAAAGAATATTCTGTCTCAGCTTCAGGATGTTCTGTAATATTTATATCCATTTATATTTCAGATGATTATACAAATCTTCATAAATGAGGCCACAGGACAGTTAGATGAACATGAAACTCTTTCACTGTGTGCTACCAGTAAAGCTCTCAATGTTCTTCACCTCTTGATGTCTTAAGCTCTTAGTCTAAGCTTGTGTATTTCCTGTGCTGTAGATGAGACATTCAGAATAACAGCAGTGAAAAGATCCACCTTAGATGTTTCACAAAAACATTTATCTTAAGCTTTTAGCATTTATCTAAGAATCTTCTGCTTTTGTGTCAATAGAAACCACAGATTTTAGTTTTTCAAATCAGTAATCTTAAGTTCTTCAACAGATGGTCAGGCCCACAGAGATCCAATCTCAACATCATCGAATCAGTTTGAGATTACATGAAGAGACTTCAGGCAGAAGTTGTTGAAGAACTGTGTCAGGTTCTTTAAAATGCTTGGGACAACTTCTTGCCAATGACAATCAACTTTCTCAAGTTTTAAAGGCAAAGTGTGTTCACAAAATAGAAATAGTTTTTATATGTTTGTATACATTTTAGTTTAAACCTTTTTACACGGTATAATTTTAGTTTAAATAATAGTTTAAAATCCAACATATGCCAGTGAGCTTAATATTTATTTGCTAGAGAGAAGAATTGATGAAAGACCTGCACCAACAACAATCAACTTTAGTTGTCTTTTAAAAAAGTGAAGGACCAGAGAACTTTCTTAATGTTTCTTGATTCAGTATCTCACCAACTCAGCTACTTTTATTCCCTCCTGAAATGTATCTAGTTCACTACTGTTATAAAGCAATGATATAAAGTCACTGTAATACCAACAATTTTCGGCCGGCAGGCAGGCAGGGGGTGGGGGTTATATTGAGCGCCTCTCGTCTAAGACTCAGTTAGTGCCACTGATTCCCAGGTGAAATTCACAACCTTCAAACCCACAACCTTCAAACCCACAACCTTCAAACCCACAACCTTCAAACCCACAACCTTCAAACCCACAACCTTCAAACCCACAACCTTCAAACCCACAAGCCCTGAGCTTCATCTGACAGGCCACATCATTCATCACACATATGATTGCAGGAATGATATTAAAAAACGAAAAAGAGCTAAAGACAACATATTTCTAAAACAAAAGAAGCAACTTTTTTGAGGATCAGCAAAACATATAATTACAGCAAAGACACTTCATTCGTGCAGCCACGTCTTAAGAGACTCTCCATCAGCAGAGATTATTGAAGCTTTGCAAAGATTTAGTTACAGCATCCCCTAACCAAATGTACTAATATTGAGATAAAGCTGAGAGTATTTAAAAAGACAAGATAATCATGAGCTGTTTCCCTCTCAGAGGACTTTACCTGCATTTCACAACACTTCCATCAGTGTCACACATTCACAGCATGAAGGGTTTAATATAGAGCTGAGAAACTCACCTGCTGTCCCCCTATTCAGCCGCAGCAAATCTCAATCAATTATGTCATGAAAGAGTGACAATTCAGTTCCCAGCCTTCATTTAAAGAAAAATGTTATTCCAGATTGAATTCCTCCAGCTGCCGCTTTCACGTGCTGAGAATTTCACCACCCAAACAATCATGTAGAAGCACATTTAATTTCCCTCCGCACGGGTGAATGAGACGAACAGCTGGAGTATCACAAAAGAAAAATGTGATAACGATAGAGCGAAAAAATCACCTGAGGAACATTTTTAATGAGATGATTGTGCGAATAATTCGTTTAATAAACTTTATCAGAACGTAAAGTCCAACAGCATACAACTACAGGCCTGGACCTTTTTAATGATTTAAAGAACTTTCTCGCTTTACAGATTTGTAGTGAAAGGGGAGCAGAGATGAAGACATTGGCTAGTATTGAGTCTCCAGTATTCTGTTCACTTCTGTTTTCCACTGTTACGATGTTCTGAACTGGTTTTCCTTAACAACAGCTGAATAAAACAAACTGTGTGTTTATTAGGGATGAATGTGATGACATGTTAAAGTGCAGTGTTAACAGCATCTAGATGTCTCATGCATCTGACTGCAGTTTCTGCATTTAACAGCATGTTGAGGAATCTGCATCTCAGTGCATATGAACGAGTCTGCTGTGATATCATCTATCATTAGCACAGGGTCAGTCATAGTATTTACTAACAACTGTGGAATGATGACGTGATATTGATAATTATGTCAGAAAATGATGTTGAGAAGTATGTACATGATTCTCCTTTGGTCCACTGGGCATCAGTGACGGGACTGTGAGGTTGTGAGGTTCAATGCAGGGCAAGAAATGAGGCAGCTGGTTTCTCATATAAGAAAAACTGCCTGAAACAAATCAATACTAAAACAAATGCCTCACACATTTGTTAGATGATTTTTTAAACAATCTTGTATTAATTTGTGCTCATACAAAAGCAATTTTTCTGGACTCGGCTGTAACTATAGATTCTGTGAGTGGATCAGATGCAGTCAAATGCTGCTAAAACTCTTCCTCATACTTATTCCCTCATACATCCTCAGCGTGAATCAGAGATACACATTTTAAACCACAATTTCTGGCTTAAAATTAAATTCTGGTCTCTACTGCTAAACTGTAAAGCCACAAAGTGTATTTTGTGGGATGCCACATGAATCTTTTCATCAATCAGTCCAGAACACTTTGAAAGTAAAACAAGAATTTACCTTTTTTTTAAATATATTTTGGGTGTCTTTGGTGGTTACACTGTAGTTTAGTGCTTATTGTTACAGGTTTGTTCTAATGTATAAGCAAATGTAACAATGCCTGCATTAGCAAACACCCCTTCTAAGCATGCAGGAAAAATATTGACAAAAGGGCAATTACAGAAGAAAAAATATTGCTCACACATTTATACACCGATGACCAACAACAGCACCAGTGAAATGACAAGCTCCACTCACGAGGTGTTTATGTTGACTCTTCTAATGAAAACTCATGATGAGACTGAGGTCTGTGGGGATAACAGAGTTCTGTTTGTGAAACGCTAATGAATCAGTCAAACGATGAACGCAGCCACTCTGTCACATTCACTCAAACTGAAATAAAACAGCAGGCCTGCTCAGTGCAACTTAAACATGCAGAGAGACGCAAAAGACAGTCAGCTATGAAAGTATTACATTTCCAGTCCATACTGTGACATTAATTCATGTGTGTGTTCAGTGAGTGTCCTCCCTTAAAATCCATTCTTTTCATTTTTCACTTCTTTCTCCTAGTGAGCAGTGGGACGACACGGAGAGCCAATGAGGAAATGCATTTAAAAGCATGTCTCTGTCTCTGCAGTCTTCAATCATATTAGCACAAATGATGCAGTTATTGTACAGTGTGAGCTCAGAACATACATAAAACATTACAACACAACAAATGACTGACTTTGTATATGTGCCACATAAAACTACAGCATGATTTAGAATGAAACTTGGATGCACTCAATTATTTGAACTCCTAACATAAAACATGGAAGCAAAGTACAGTAATATCAACTAGTTCTGCCTCGGCTCTCTTACGCTTGATGATTACTGGATGGTTACTAGTTAATGTCAAAAGAGGCCATCATATCTCACAGCTCTTCTCCACACACTGAATGATTTACAGTATCATGTATCAGCATGTCTGTAAAGACTTCAGTCCTCTGTTCCAGTAAATGCTGGCGTTACAGACGTCCTGCAGGAAACTGAAACTCCAGAAGAAATATCTCCATCTTGACAGCAGTGAGATCAAATATAGAGACATTTTGGAGAATCACTTCTCAGATGTTTCTCATGACATAAAGACCCCAGCATTCCAGGTGTCTCCTCTAGAGTTTCGAGAGAGATCTCGACAAGGTCTTTGACAATGTTTTTTTAAAAAGCAAATGATCTGTTATCTCTGTATTATTTAACAGCTCTGTAATCTGTGTTATTGTGTCTTTTTTGTCTATAGAATCTGGAGGAGAAACATCTGAGACAGAATTGAGACTTGAACTCAAAGGTCCCTGAGCAATACATCACTGTTACCTGCCCAGCATACAGCACGTATGTTAACGGAGAGGAAAACAATTTAAACCCTCAGAATAAAACTCTGCATTCGATATAATAATAAATGTGCTACTTGCAACAGCTCATAATGAGTTTGATGGGTGACTTTTAATCCAACACACAACACAGGACTCTAAATAAAGTAAATTAATGCTTATTACAGTTATTAGCTAAATTCTTTGTAAATGTTAAGTGGAATGATTTCATGTGAAAGCTGCTCTCTAAAGACACATTTACACTGACAGAAACCGGCAGTAATGGAGCAACAAAAGAGAGATTTATACACTCATCCGGCTCATCTGACTGGATATTTAAAGAAATATTTATGAAATAATAGTACTTTAATGAATTTAGGTCTTAGTTTTTAACTTAGGTGTTCTATAATGTGAAGCTATTTTGTGCATCAGTGCCAGACTTTCACTCAGACTTTACAGCATCTCGCGCAGCTAGACGCTACAGCATCTCTTGGTTTGTGTCTATTAGGTTACAAATAAAAAAAAGCAACTAAATACCGTTTACATGTATTTACTGGATTATGTAAAACATTTGGATTGATACAAATCATTTTTCATTGATATAAAACTGCAGCTTGTGGTAACTGTGTTCACATGTACAGTCATGAGAAGTGAGACTAAAGTGAAGTTACGTGATGCACTTCATGATAAAGTTACTGCAGCTGAGTGGAAACATTCTAGAAACAGAACAGAAACGTGGTGACATCTATTAATGTAATCATTGAGTGTAAACATCCTTTAGGCCAGAAACACTTTAATTGTGCCGTAACACATTTCGTAAAGCGACAGTGCGTGAAATTGAGCTCACGTAGCTAGAAGTGTTGGGTGATGTACGATTCCCGCTTTACATTCATGCATTTTTTGTTGTTGCCATAGTAACATTTCACCTTTCCACATTCCTGACCGTTGATATGTGCTATGAACTATTCCTGATGTTGATGATGCCAACATGTTACAGGCCCCCCCCTCTCCTCTGGATTTGTTATACTCGTCTTTTATGGAAAGGTTTGCCAGTTTTCTGGAAGGGTTTTGCATTAAGGTGCCTGAGGGATGCAAATCTACAAGGTTCTGGGAAAAAAAGAGATTACAAGACAAGACAATACAGGCAATAACAACAACAACAAGACATCCCAAAACAAACACAATGAAATACCTGGAAGTGTAATTTCTCCACAAGACAGGATTGGAAATTTGGGACAGGTTGCCCCAGAACAGGCAACACAAACATCAAGCTTTGTTTGTATGAGTCCTCATTGGTACACAAAACAAGCACTGAATGGAAAAACTGAATGAAGAATGAAGCACAATGTTTATACAGGACAAAGAGGGAAAGTGTACAGAGGTAAGAAAGTGAACTTTCCTCCGTCACACTCAAGAGTTTCTGTGACCCATAAACTACCTCCACATCCTCTTCGACTCCATTTCTCATGGAGACAGAGAGAGTAAAGCCACCCACTCTTGAAAACAAGTGTTCTCAACATGCTGCCGCCTGCAGGGAGAGATTAGACATGGCGCAGTTGGCAGCGTGTTTGCAGGGTGAACACGACTTTCTGAGAGCGATGAAACTCAATCACTCTCACCGGTGATGTAGCACTCTCTCCACACCTCACCGTCAACCTCCGTCACAACTATCACCAACGTCTCGAGCCCTCATAGCTCAGGGAAGCAAGAAATAAAACACACAGAAAGTGACAGGAATGAAGGACAGGACGAGCTCACTCTCAGTTAACAGATAAAGATCGCTGTTGTGTTTTTCTGGATGGTTCTATTCAGGGTGCCGAAAGCGTGAAAATAATTCTGTTGTGGAAAGACTGATTCATATTCTAGGTAATAATAGTCTCACAATATGACAGCGTGCCAATGTGTGAAGTTGAAACATGTCAGGTCAAGCCGACGTTTTTTTAGCTATTTTAACAACTGAATTTGACATCCAGACACAGTGCAGCACAAGTGCAGCCTTTCTCCGCAGACAATGCGCCACACGTTTCTCATCAGTGGACAGGAAATTAGTTACACAATCAACAGCTAAAAGAGACTGTCAGGAAACTGTGATGTGACCACCACTGATACTATAACAGGCCACTGTGATTTATTTTACTGTTTGATAGATACATTACTTTTAAAGCATAAAAAGTACATTATACCAAAATACTTCCTTTCACTGTCTATACAGTGACCATATTTTTATACTGATATTCACACCCAAACATTCTGAACCTGTCACAAAACATGTCTAAAAAGCCTACAGAAAGTTACTGATACTACCAGAGTTTCATCTGTTACTCTGTTATTTATGGTGACAGGGTTGAAACACAGGAACTCTTGTAGCTCTGATATAGCTCCAATGTGACTGCAAGAATATGGTTATAGAATTAGGGATATTTAATTGCCGTGGTGCATTTATTAATATACTGTATATTTACACACACATTCTCATTTAAAGTTTTTGTGGCTGAACAAAACAAACTGAATCAAGCTGAGCAGATGAAATGAATACAGATTGGTTACACCGCAGTGACAAAAGACGTCACACAGCTTAATCCTAATTAGTTAAATAATGAGAACAACACAGAAAACAATCCAATTAAAGGAGAACGTTTCTCAGAGGAACCATAAACACAATGGAGCAACATTACACTTCTGTGAGGAACAAAACTAACAAGGTACAAAGTCATTAACGTTGTTTTGTTGTTTATGGTTCACTTTTCTGTCCACAATCCTGATAATATCTCAAACACATCACCAATTAAAGGATAAAACACTTCGGCCAAATAACTGAAGTTTGTGTGAGAAAACTTTACGATGCCACCAATACAGAGACACATGTGCTTGCCAATCGCTCCCTTCTTAAACCACACAGTGTATCTGTGTTAGAGTCTAGTGTCAATAAATCATTCATCAGTGTGCCGACAAGATAAACAACAATGATGTAACAGTGCTAAAACCAGAGATCATAAGAGCATGTGACTATTCATGAAAACAGGAACATCCTGAAATGCTCTATGCGTTACATATAAGTTCTGCAGTGACTGAACACACATGCCATTACTCCATTACTGACAACATAAAGCTTAAAATGAATCTAGAATCTAGTCTTCAATGTGCTTCACCAGCAGAGATGCTCCCTATGTAGAGCACTTCAAATCAGTCACTTATAAGGTTCCATTTCCTGTTTTGAACAGAGTTTCACAGATTTTCAGTGAAGGGTCTTGCTGCTTTCTGTTCTCTCTGACAGCGTTTTGAACACTTCATGTAGCATATTTAGTTACAGTCTTATTTCACTCTACACGCTCACATTCACACGTCCAGCACTGAACGTGCATCGCAGTCTTATTTCACTCTACACGCTCACATTCACACGTCCAGCACTG